>BPVZ01000004.1:5706385-5721505 GCA_020521535.1 Rubroshorea leprosula
TTAGTTAACAACGGAGGCAAGTTAAGATAAAACTTAAGCTCATCAAATGCAACTTGGCATTTTATAGTCCATTTGAACTTTTTTAGCTTGCTAAATTCATCTTTTTGGGTCACCGATCTCATGATCTTAAAGAATGGAAGGTACTTGTCAACTGACTTAGAAACGAATCTACGAAGGGTTGTTACTCTCCCAGTTAACCTCTGCCTGTCTTTAATGGATTTCGAAGGTCCCATCTCTACTATTACTTTGATCTTCTCTGGGTTGACCTTAATCCCACTCCCAGAGACCATGAAACCCAGAAATTTTCCCGATTCCACACCAAAGATGCATTTTGCTGGGTTCAACTGCATGTTGTTCTTCCTCAAATTGTTGAAAGTTTCATCCAGGTCAGCTAAATGTTCCTCGGCTTTCAAGCTCTTCACCACGATATCATCAACATAAACTTCCATGTTCGCCAATCTAACCTTGGAACATGACGGTTACCATCTTCTGGTAAGTGGCGCCTGCATTCTTTAAACCAAAAGGCATTATGACATAACAATAGATTTCATCACTTGCATAAAATGAGGTTTTCTTTTCATCGTTAGAGGCCATTGGAACTTGGTGGTAGTTGGAATATGCATCTAAAAGACTCAATCTCTCATTTCTGGAAGTTGCTTCAACCAATTTGTCAATATTTGGCATCAGATAGCAATCCTTAGGACAAGCCTGATTGAGATTAGTATAGTCATGCACATTCGCCACTTGTCGTTAGCTTTTTTGACCAACACTATGTTGGCAACCCATTCACAATAGTCAACTCTTTTGATGAAGCTTGCTTGCAAGAGTTTCTCCACCTCTTCCTTAATCACCTTCAAGATTGCTTGCTTGAAGACTTTTTCAATGGATTGGTGTTGAGCTTGTGTATAGATACCGAGGTTGGGATTATTGGCATATCCATTAAAGTCCAAGCAAACACATCTTTATTAGCTCAAAAAGCTCTTAACTCGGCTCTTTCTTTTGGGTTCAGACGGGTTCCAATCTGGGTTTTCCTACTCTAATCTCTGTCATCAATCTGTACTTCTTCAACATCCTCAATCGAAGTAACTCGAGTTTCATCTTCTAGTCGATTATCAAGTATCTCTACTCCAATCACCTGTTGTCTATCAAAAATTTCCTGTGGAGTAGCCTTTGGTGTTTCATTTTTCTCCTTTTGAGATCATGTAATTGAGGTAATATAACAATGCCTGACTACTTCCTGATTATCTCTTAACGTCGCTATTCCTATAGGTGTGAGGAAATTCATACACAGATGTGATTGAGAAACTACATCTCAGATCTCTACTAATGTAGGCCAACCAATGACAATGTTGAAGGAAGATGCTATTTTAACAAGTAGGAACCAAACTGAAGGAGTGACATAAGTTTGTCCTTGTATAAATGCCACATTAAGAGTAAGGACCTCATGAATTGGAACTGGTTGGTTATTAAAACTGTAAATAAGACCATCATATCTTTGCAATAAAGCTAGATCGAGACCCAAGCTCTTAGAACAATGATAGTACATTATATTGGGTGCACTACCAGTATCAATAAGGACACGTTGTACTTGACAGTTATTAATTATAATGAAAGTAACCAATGGATCATTGTGAGGTGTAACAGCCCCATCAAGGTTAGCGTAGGTGAAGCCGATTGGCTAATTCTTCCATTCAACATCATCAAATTTACTTTTCTGAGCTTGGTTCTGGTGTTTCACCTTTTTGACATATAGCTTCTATTGTTTGGAATTCAAGACTCTTGCTTCTAATTCACCTATAATCATGTGGATGATTCTAGCTAGGGGTGGGAGAGGGGTGAGGCTTGCTAATATCCCACAACCTTTCTAGTATTTGTATTACAAGAGCCGTGTGGTTATGATTTCTGTTCTTTGACAAACCAGGGCTGATTTGTCTTCTGGATGTATTCATTCAACGTTCCCCTTCGAGCTAAACCTTCCAACTCGGACCTCAAATTATTACATCCTTCGGTCGTGTAGCCATGGTCTTAGTGGAAATCACAATATTTGGTATGATCTTGTGTAGCAACAGAGCTTCTCATTGGTGTTGGTCGTTTCAGGTCCATCTTATTCTTGATTTGCATGAATATTTGTGACCTTGACAGATTGAAAGAGGTCCATGTCCCGGTGTCTTTCCTGAAGTTTGTTGAGGAACTATTGAATCTAGTTTCCTGAATCTAGGTGTAGAGGTTGGCATCAGACCTCAATTTTGAATTGTCTTCACCTGTTTCCTACTTTGCCCTTTTTCTCTCCAAGTCGGGTTTTGGTTTTTAGCCAATGTTAGCTTCTGTGATAGGGCATATTCTTTAGCTGGTATAAACTTTTGAGATCTATCATTAACTTCATCAAAGGTAGTAGGAGGATGCTCAATCAAATTGTCCTTAAATCTTGTATGGTTAAGGCCTTGAATTATAGCTGCTATTCCCATAGCTTGATCAAAGGAATTAATCTCTAAAACTGCATCATTGAATCTGTTCATGTAATTTTTCAGAGATTCCCTCTCCCTCTGTATGACTCTCATGTGAATTCAAGTGTAGTTTTCTTAATCAACCTTCTACAAATGAATTTTGTAGTAAAGGCAGTTGTCATCTCCATGTAAGAGCTGATGGATCTCGGAGGTAAGTTGTAGTACCATGTTTTAGCATTACCTTGGAGGGTAGAAGGGAAAATTTTGGACATCAAAGCATCAGAAGCATTCTGAACTTGCATACAAGAATAAAAGGCATGTAAATGATCATCTAGGTCCTTAGTTCCATCAAATGTTTCAAAGACATCTTGAAACCAGTAGGGTAGGGTTCCAAAGTTCTGTTGGCGTTCAACAAATATTGCATAGAGGTGGTGTTGTTTTATGGAGGTGGAGAGCTTTGCTTTTCAGCTACTATCCTTTCTAAACTATCCAATCGTCGAGTAACATCATCAGGCAAAGGTGGTTGAGGTGGAACCACATGAGACTGGCCTTGTGATTCATTGAGGGCTGGGGCAGTCAGCTATCATTGGAGTGGGTATAATGTGGTTCTTGTCGCTGAGTTAGGGATTGTTTGGCTGGATTGAGTAAGTTAATGAGGGGGTCATCGAAATTATTTCTAGCTAAGAGCTGAGCCAAAACCAATTGAAAAACACCAAATTGTTATTGCATTGCTGCAAGTTGAGTTACTATTGGATCACCTTGATTAGGAGTGGGAGTTGAATTGTGAGGTTGGTTTTCATCGCCTCCCTTTGTATGTTTCAAAGGAGCGAATGGGTTTAGGGTAGGAGGTGGAAAGTTATTTGTGTTCAGAGCTTGACCCTGTCCGAGAGGCTGAGCTTGACTCCTAGTTCGAATAGATCGAGTATTAACCATGGTGAAAAGGCAATAATAAGGCTTTTACTTCGGGTTCCCACAAAAGGCGTCAAATGTAATTGCAACGAACCAACAAGTCTCTTTCAGTCCAAATCTTCTCTTTAGATTGACCTGCAAAGCCTTGAGATGGGTTTTTGAGGTAGACACTTTGATGCTTAAGTTAACAATAATCTAGTCTACCTTAAGAAAAGACTAAAAGAAGCTTGAGGTCGATTTTAATCACCTTTTGAGGGTAACCCTTGGAGGTAATTATAGGCCTTAATGAGGTATTTATGTGGCTTGCTTAACGATATAATCGGGGTCTGATGTGTTCAGTGAAGTGATGATCTCAGGAACAGGGGATTGGGTGAAGGCATGCTCATTGTAATTATGATACAATTGGGGAGAGCTGAATTTAGACTTTACCTCGATTGTCGAGTGACCGAGATCGAAGAGCTGATGAAAGATTGAACTTATCAAATACATAGTATGTTTGAGATCGGTAATCTCGAACTTGCTCTTAACTTGTCCTTACAATTAGGATAATTATAATTTTGAATTTTTTATTTTAATTTTTAAAATTTTTAATATATTAAAATAAAATTAAATAATTCTATAAATTAATTAAACTTAAAATTTTGAGTGTTTGTTTCAAAATTTTGTATTTAATTAGTTAAATATTTTAATTAATTTAAATTTTAAAAAACCAAATAAAAAAATTTAAGAATCAACTATACTAATAGAGTCTCAACAAATTTTCCATTGTCGCTCGTTCTGCTCCAAGCCAATAGAATTTTCGAATGAACAGAAGTACAAAAAAAAAAAAAAAGTTTAAAAATTTGCAACACTCCACTTCGGGTGGGATTGTGAAATCAGGTAAAAACCTACTTTTGGTCATTTACCTTACTAGATTTATAGGTTTTAGTCCCTCACCTTATACTATGGCATTTTTCGCCCCCTCACCAATTAGAATTGAAAAAAATAGTCCTCGCCTTATAATATTTCGTTAGTTCTGTTAACTGATTGTTAACTTTGTTAATTGAAAGTAAGTTTTTGCCAATTAACAGTTAGCTAACAGTCAGCTAATACATAGTTCTATTAACTGATTGTTAATTTTATTAGCTGAAAGTTGGTTTTTTCTAGCTAACTGTCAACTAATAGTTAGCTAATAGAGTTAACAGTTAACTAACAGAATTAACAAAATGTTATTAGTTAGGGCTTTTTTTTTAATTTAATTTTAATAGATGAGGGGCTAAAAGTGTCAGAGTATAAGACGATGGGTTAAAACCTACAAATCTAGTAAGGTAAAGGGCTAAAAGTATGCTTTTCCTCACCTTGTACTATGGCATTTTTAACCCCTCACTTATTAGAATTGAAAAAATAGCTTTCACTTTATAATATTTCGTTAGTTCTGTTAACTAACTATTAACTTTGTTAATTAAAAAGTAAGTTTTTGCCAATTAACAGTTAGCTAACAGTCAGCTAATAGAATAATTCTATTAATTGATTGTTAACTCTATTAGCTGATTGTTAACTTTATTAGTTGAAAGTAGGTTTTTGCTAGCTAACTGTCAACTAGTAATTAACTAATAGAGTTAACAGTTAACTAACAGAACTAACAAAATGTTATAAGTTAGGGCTATTTTTTTTTTTTTAATTCTAATAGATGAGGCACTAAAACTGTCATAATATAAGATGAAGGGTTAAAACCTACAAATTTAGTAAGGTAAAGGGCTAAAAGTATACTTTTACCATGAAATCCACATAAACAACGATAAATTAGGTTCACATATGCAATTTTATACTACACTCGATTATTTTATTTTATTTTTTATATTAAGGATTTTAAGATAATTTATGTTTTTAACTATATATCATCTTAAACAAAAAAAAAAAAAGAAGATAAAATGAGACCTTTAAGAAAAATATTTGTCTCTCTTCTAAAATTGTAAAAAACAAATAACTTGAAACAAATTTTTGTAAAAAAGGATTATTTTTATTTATTTTTAATAATTATAATTTAATTTTTTATTATTTTAGAAAAAAAAATTAGATAAAAATTTAGTATATTATATAAATAATAATTAAAATTTTTTATCAAATAAATATAATTGAGAAAAACTTCATATAGAAAATTTTTAATTATTATTTATATAAATTATTAAATTTTCATTTAAAATTATATTTAAAAAATCAAAAAAAGTGAAATTATTAAATAGGAATGGAGGGAAGTTTCATTTTAGGCCAAGGAGTAGAAAAGGGTGTATAAGATAAGACAATACTTATAATTTCATATAAAATTTTAAGTTTACAATCATAACATGATATTAAATGAATATAATGTGTTATTAAACAAATAAATACATGCCGTCATGACACATCATGTTTTGCGCTTAATGTCATAATATTATAATTATAACATTTTTTGTACAAGATAAAGAAAATCACTATCATTCTCAGCAGATGATTTAGCTAGTTATCTTAAATCCTTCTATAAATACAACTCTCAAGACGTCTTTCCCTTTAAAAACTCAAATTCTATCACTCACTCTAATCCATACTAACTACTATAATTGATCAAGCGGAGTTCTTTTTTGTTTGAGTGAGGAGGAAGAGGGTGAAGCAGATATGGAGAAGAAAGGTTGTGGTGTTGTAGTGCGGGTCATGGTGGTGCTAATGCTAGTGGATGTTGCTATTGCAAGAATAGTGACCGACCAGAAATTGAATAAAAAAGTAAGGAGAAATATGCTCACTAATAGCCTTGGCATGACTCCTCCAATGGGGAAAGTGTACCAGAGTACCATTAATTAAATGCAATACACTGAAATATATGCATTAAGAGATGAAGGATTCATTGGATTTGATCTTCCCACCAATATGTCAAGATTTAAGCACTTTGGTTCATGTTTTTCCTGTGATCTATGTCCATGACTTTTATAAGAATCATGTACGTAGTACTATTATTCTCCCTGTTAGGAATCTTTCATGGTTTTTGCCAATATATAATGGCATAATATGTACATGGTAAGGGCATTCAATCTCGTTGAGACATTGATGTGGAATTGTATATTCTCTTAATCTACTTTATGTTTTGTGTATGTTCTCTAATTATTTTCTTTTGCAGAAAGGTTAAGCTGAATCTGGGATTTCTTTTTTATATAGGTGGAATAGTTGGAATCATTTTGGCTACAATATTAAGGAAAAGGTCATTAGAGAAACTAGTAAGTTTTGTAGCATAAGAAAAACGTCATCATTATTGTCAAATCTAACATAAAGGATATAATGTCAGAAGTGTTACTTTTCAATTTTGCTAAAATATGTTCAGTACCTTAACAAAGGACTTTTATTTATTTGACAATCGATGCATTGGTTTCAACTAGACTGGACAGTCTAAGATATAAATATGTTAACATAGGCAAGTTGCTCTAACGTCTCTGGTTCTTCTTCTTTTTTCTTTTTTCTTTTTTATGTTTGTTATCCATTCACTACAATATTCATATGAAGTTGTTAACAAAATAAATCTAAATGTTGTTTTCTTAGATGATTGCTAGGTTGAAATATCTTGAGATGAAAAGGAATGCTTTTTTCTTTTTCTTAGTGGACATATGGAAAAATGGAAGTCACTAATAGCTGAGCCTAATGAATTTTAGGGCAAGTTAATGCCTAAGAAGTCAACATTTCCATTAGGATTAAAAGCTCTAGCGAATTGTGCTCACAACAAGGGTTTTAAGCTAGGAATATACTTGGATGCAAGGTAACATAATGTGACAGATAATGTAATTTTTATCAACAATAACCTACTTTTAACCCTTTGCCTTAATAAATTTGTAGGTTTTAACCCCTTACCTTATTTTATGACACTTTTAGCCATTTACCTTAATAAGTTTGTAGGGTTTAGCCTATCACCTTAAACTATGACACTTTTAGCCTTTCACTTATATGAATTGAAGAAAATAGCCCTCGCTTAACATCAAGTTATAACATTCTGTTAGCTGACTATTGATTTTGTTAACTGACTATTAACATTCGTTAGCATTCCGCTATAGAAAACATGAAATTTAAATTCAATTTTATTTATTAGTTTCATTAACAGAATGCTAACAAAATGCTAATAGAACGCTAACAATCAGCTAATAGAACTAATAAAATGTTATAATCTGACCTTAAATAATGGTTATTTTCTTCAATTCATATAAGTGAAGGGCTAAAAGTGTCATAATATAAGGTGATAGGTTAAAACCTACAAATTTATTAAGGTAAAGGGCTAAAAGTATCATAGCATAGGGTAAGGGGCTAAAACCTACAAACTTATTAAGGTAAAGGGTTAAAAGTAGTTTTTAGCCAATTTTTATCCTAGACCTAATATATCCATTGTTGTTTATTTCCTAGATATTATACTCGTAGCAACCAAATGCTTGATTCTCTTGGTCCTGAGGAACAAGATGCTAAGACCTTTGCTGAATACGTATTAATTTCAAATTTCATTATTTTGCTATGTCAAATCTTATTACATTATTACATGAAATTGCATATTTATCAGAGTAGCAACATTTATCAACTATGGGAAAATATTGAAAAAAATGTTTAAAAATTGCATGTTCTTTGTAAGGTATTGACCATTTGAAGTATGATAACTATACTAATCGTGGATTAAAGCCGACCGAGAAGTGATTCAGTTTGTTCATCCTAGCTGCACCTAAATACCTGAAAGTTTAGCAATCTAAGCTAATTAATCATTTGAGCTGTGTGGATATCCTGTGATGACCCATGCTTCGAGGAACGCTGGCCGCCCCATCATCTTCTCATTATGTGAATGGTACTTGATTCCAATCATAATGTCATAAGTTCTTTAATCTAATTAATTTGTTAATTCATTCATTTTTGTTTATTAAATCAGCATCTTGCCTTTACCTTTTTTTGTAGGGGAGACATGCACCTTATTGAATGGGGGGCTCCAATTAGAAATAGTTGGAGAACGACAAATGACATAAGTGATAATTGGGCAAGGTAAAAATTAGTGTAGATGGACCATGACTTATGGTTTTTTTTTTTTTTATCAACAAAATAAACTTTATTAAGGAGGTACAAGGGGTACCTCAACCCATTAAAAGTCTATTGCAGCATAGAAAAAGAT
Organism: Rubroshorea leprosula; assembly: GCA_020521535.1. Lineage (NCBI taxonomy): Eukaryota > Viridiplantae > Streptophyta > Magnoliopsida > Malvales > Dipterocarpaceae > Rubroshorea > Rubroshorea leprosula. The sequence goes on from BPVZ01000004.1 coordinate 5,714,876, forward strand.
TAAGAAATAAGATTATAGGAGCCATGCCCATAACCCTTTATTAGTGTTTCCCTCCATTACAGGTAGGACAAAAGTAATCTTACTTGGAGTAACCCCTGCTAGCTTCCATTAGATCATTATACTAGATTGATTGGGATAGGTCTGGGATCCATCTTGCTTTGATCCATGCAAAGTAGCAAAATTTGATTTGGTCAAATACTTGTTCAAGATTCAACAACTCCCCTTTAAAAATCAGAGAGTTTCGCCATAGCCAAATAATCTGCACTATGAAGAACCATACTATCAACCAGATTTGCCTTGTCCTTCCTATATTTGTAAGGCCCCTTTATTGCTTTAGATGATTCCATTCGTCTTCTTGTGCTGCTGTCTTGATGCCTTACCAGTTGTAACAGAGGCACCATACCTTCCACGAGATTGGGCAAGAAAAAAGGATCTGTGTTGGTGACTCAGTTTGCTTTCCACAAAGAATGCATTTTGTTTCTTTATTCTCTTCAATCATACCTCTTTTTAAAAGATTTTCTACAGTCAGGATCTTGTCTTGTAACGCTTTCCATGCGAAAGCAAAGATCTTCATCGACAAATTGTTGTCCCATATTAGCTTGTATTGAGTATTGAATCCACTGTCTTGAATTTGATTTATAATATTGTAAGCCAAGCATACTGTGTATCTACTTTTTGGGTCATGTTTCCACACATAGTAGTTGTCTTCTTCTTGTTTTGGCTGTATTCCTTATATTGTTCAGATTAGTTCCTATAGCATATTTGTTTCCCACACGAAGAGTCTCCTTCTACAGTTCCATTTCCACATGCATTTGCCATTATTCCATATACCCATACTTGTAATAAAAGCTTCTTTTTCCCTGGACAAACTAAATAATCTGTTAAACTTATCCTTTAAAGGCATATTCCCCGCCTATACCTCATGCCAAAATAGTGTGTCTTTTCCTTCACCTACTTTTTTTAGTACCCCTTCCTTAAACTGTAACACCCCACATACTTTAATGAATAATTAAAAAATTAGTGTCCTCTAGTTTATAGTTTTAGGGATTAAATTGATTGAATTTAAAGTTTGGGGGCTTTAAGTGAAACTTAGTAGAAGTTGAATGACCATAACTCAATTATCCCAATTTTGCTTACCACGTGGCATTGTCCCAACCAAGTTTTTTTTCTTTGTCGGTGGAAGTTTGGATAAGCCTCTAGAAGGCTCCCAAAAGCCCCATTTTGTTTTCCTACGCCTTCCTCTTCCACCTACATCCTTTTCTTCCTTCTTTCTCCAACCAAGGTTAAGGTGCTTTTGTTAGGTAAGTATAAGTTTTAGTTATGAAATTTGGGTTAGAGTTTTGGGCAGTTTAAATTGGTGAGATTTGACTCTAATCATTTGGTTTATAAGATTTTTGGGTATTAAAATTTCATTTGAAATATCCTTAATTTTGGGGCTTATATGGGAAAAATAGTGAGTAGTCCTTTTTATGTTTGATTTGGGTGTGAATTTTCGCTGCAGGAATTATAAGTAAATTGTACTATTTATGAATTACTATTCACAATTACTGTTCACGATTATTATTCACGCATTATGCTTTGATCTCTTTCAATAGGAAGTCCTAATATTATTTTGGAAATATTATGAATTTGTTTGACATGCGTATGTGTTTGTAGCTATGGAGTAAGTGGACCTAAGCTTAAAGCTTGGGGTATTCAGTGGATCCTTCGAGGTATTTAGTGGACCTCTGCGCAGTAGGGTTAGTACTGTGATTAGCTTCGGTATAGTGTTGCTAGCACACCTTAGTGGACTCCATAGCATTGTGTGATTTTCGATTTTATGCATTGGGCTTGTGACATTGTATTTGTGAGCATATGATCTTAGTATATGAATTCAATTTAAATGTCATTGATTATTCCTTGACATTTGTGCTTATGATTTGAGATATTAAGTTATTATTTAAATAGTAAGAATTATAATATTATGTGATTTGATTCCGTTGTGTCTTATGCTCTTTGTGTGGATAGGTCTAAAGGTCTTAGGACCCAAGTTTATAGTTTAAACTTATTATTTATTGGGTTGTTAGCTCATAAAATTCCCCCCCAATTTCAGATCAGTAGATCAAGGTAGCAGCCTCTCGGTTAGGGAGCTTTTGGCACGGGACTCGCATGCTCGTTGTATGTACAAGTTAGGGCCTCGTGTTTTCGATAGGGAGGCAGATCGATGTGTTACCAAAACAATGACTCAGGTTTTGTTTTTTTTTTTTAAGTTTTGGAGAAGAATTTACCTCATATAATTTTTGTGTAAATTACCTTTATTTATAAAATCTTTAAATTAATTATAAATGAGCTTAACTCGGCTTATTTTATAACTTTGAATATTTTGGCATTTTTTCAATATATATATTGACTTGCTAAAGTGGTTTTCCTTTACAGGTATTTATGATCTTCTTTTTTTTAAAAGTGTTTTTATTTCTGCTGTATTTCTTTATTATAAATCTTATTTCCGAACTCTCCTAAGACTAAAAGTGCTTAAGGAGGTGTGTTATATAAACCATCCTCTTTCCTTCCTATTGCATGGTCTAACTTCCATAAGTCTACCACCATGTCAAACATGATCCTTCCCATACCTTTTTACTATCTATTTTATGTTGGAACATAATATTTTAATAAGAAAATAAAATAATATATTTTATAAATTAAATTTATTGTCCCATTAAGGACTTAGTCAAACTAGTTGTTGTAGGTTAATTGCTTTACTTAAAGGCACATTATTCATAACCTATAAATGGAAGTTACAAGACCATGAGTTCTATAAATAAGACATGTGTTTTTGCTCAAAGAAGTGTGTTCCTCCACCTTCTTCTTTCTTACCTTATTTTATCTTCTAAATAATCTTAGGTAAAGAAGGATGTTTTTGGAGTTAGGTCACTCTATGGATAGTGTAGATTCATAGAGTGTTATTACAAAGTTGTAGCATACTCAGGGCGATATGCTATATCTATCTTTGCTACACCAGTTGATCTACTTTTCATAGAGGCATGAATCGCCTTAAAGTAAGTAACTTTTCACACCTATTTCAATGATATTTTCTTATCAATATCTGTTGATAAGTCCAGTAATTATTATTTTACTTGATCTTGTGACCAAGGCACAACAATGACATGATGTGGAGATGGAGGAGAGTGTTCGAGGAACAACAATTTTAAGGCGACTCACTTTTGTGCCTTCGTATGGAAAATAAGTATATTTTGTTTGTCTAACTCTTTTTGGAACTTAAGGTATGTTTCCTAGATATTACTCATACTTGAGAGATATTGAGATCACAAATGGGTACGTATAGCATGTCTAATTACCTCATCTATACATTTGACTATGCTTTGATTTACCAAATATTCTAAGCCCTTTTACAAGTAAACACCTATTAGAATATGTGGCCAAATTATCTATGATTCTCAACTTGATTGCTTACATGTATGATTATTATGTCTTTATACATGATATTTTTGTCAAATACACTATAGCATTTAATTACAATATGGCTTGACTAAACCATAATCATAAGAATATGTAATTCTTGCATATTTTAGCAATCTCATGCAATGGCCATTTCATTTCCATACCATGATTGTTATTAGCTGCTTTATTAGTAATAATTATAATAATAAAAAAAAGTGAATGAATATTTGTATTTAATTGACCATATTCTTGAGTTTTTTTTATGAAATAAGTGAAAACTTTGAGAACCAAAATTGGAAAAGGCTAAAGGAAAGAGCTAGCCAATTTGGTCGATGCAATAATTTTGAAAAAATGCACATGAAATTTAGGTTGATATATTTCGGAAACACAAGTTAAATTTTTTAAACTTGCGTGACCGAGAAGCCATCTGTGGTAATAAAATGTGAGATAAGCTAATATGCTCTTATGAAAACTCGTGAGAAAATGAGTTTTCTATAAACTCAATTATTTGAGAAATTTGAAAATCACATATTTGAGATGCTCCCAATGTGGGGGGTTATGATATCCCTATATATTATTATTGGTTATGAGACCAATGGTGCCTAATTGAAATTTTGCATAGCATTTCTATTATATAATAAGGTATAATGGTGCCTAACAAAGTAAATGTGATATACATTCCTATTATACAACATGGTATAATGGTGTATAATGAAAAAGAAAAAGGCACTTTACTTGACTAGAAGGGATATGCCATGATGGACATTCCTATTGTATAATAAGGTATAATGGTGTTTGAGTTAAAATTCTTAAATACACATCTCTACATGTATGGAAAGAAAATAGAGGTTCACTAGCTTGATTTGATATCAAAATTGTGGTACCATGAATTGAGAATTTGAGAAAAATGAACGTGAATTTTATGAGCTAGTAAACGTGTGGGTTGATGTGAAAAAGTGTGAAAAAAAATGAGTTAATTCTCTTCATTACCCATTATACCACCAACTGGGCCTTTGGCAAAGAGAAATGTTAGAGAAAAAACTATGATCATAGTCTAAGGTCTAGTGCTCATTGAGGGGAATGGGATTCAAGCCCAATAATGTAGAACTTCCTATGAGGATACCCAACCTGAATTTTGAGAATTGGGTTTTGAATAGGAAAAATAAATCATAGAGAAGTTGTTGAAAGATGCATCAATGTTTAATGGAAAATTTTTGATCCCATTCCTAAGTTGAGGTTGCATTTATCCCATAACAAATTGACGGTTGAGTTATATACTCTTAATGAAATTTGTAGCTCAATGAGTTGGGTGTTTTAGTTATAGGAGTACCCTTGACAAATTTCACCTATGTGGGTGTTGAAGTGATGCTACTTCTATGAAAATTGGATGGGCAATTTTCTAGATCACCCATGAAAACCGGGATCATATGCAAGGCTATAATGCGCCAGCTATGAGAAAAACTCAACATTCAGATCATTATGTGTGTGATACGATTTTTATATTTTCCAATGAGATCATAGTTCAAGACTTAGTCTACTATTGACTTTTGATTAAGAATTGTTGACTTACTAAGTAAAGGTTCAAGGCTTAACTACCTTTATTATGCATAATAATCCATCTTTGCCCAAAGAAAAGGTTTATTTTTTATTAAAATTGTTGGAACTTAATATTTTAATAAAAAAAATAAAATAATATATTTTATAAATTGAATTTATTGGCCCATTAAAGACCTGGTCAAACTAGCCGTTGTAGGTTAATTGCCTTACTTAAGGGCACATTATTATTCATAATAATTGCCCAATTTATTACTATCATTAACTTATAAATGGAAGTTACAAGACCATGAGTCTTATAAATAGGACATGTGTTTTTGCTCAAAGAAGTGTGCTCCTCCACATTCTTCTTTCTTACCTTATTTTATCTTTTAAATATTCTTGGGGTGAAGAAAGATGTTTTTTGAGTTAGGTGACACCATGGATAGTGCAGATTCATAGAGTGTTATTATAAAGCTATAACATCTCAAGAACGACTTACTATATGTATCTTTGCTGCACCAGTTGATTTACTCTCCATAGAGACGTGAACTGCTTTAAAGTAAATAAGTTTTTCACATCTATTTTGATGATATTTTCTTATCGATATCTCTTGATAAGTTCATTTATTATTATTTTATTTGATGTTGTGACCAGGGCACAACAATGACATGATGTGGACATGGAGGAGAGTGTTCGAGGAACAAAAATATACTTAGCCACTAACACTTATTTCCATAAGGCTTCTTTTTCAACTACTAATCTCCATCTCCACTTCCTTAATAGAGTTAAGTTGAACTTAAGAAGCTCTTTTACTCCTAGGCCCCCTTCTAACTTATTTTTGCAAATAGATTCCCATTTAACCCAAGCCATCTTCCTATTACTCTTACACCCTCCCCATAAGAAATTCCTTTAGATTTTGGTGAGTCAAAGAATTACCTATTTTGGTGCTACACCAGAATATTGGAAAGGACAGATTTTAGAAGAACTATGCGTCCACCAAAGGATAGTGAATCCCTTTTCTAGTTAGAAAGCCTCCTCTACATGGTATCAATTACTAAGGCCCATGTGTTTAATCTCCTCGGGTTTAAGCCAATTAGCAACACTAGGTATTTAAAAGGAACTTGGTTGGCAACACAATTTGACTTATTTGCAAGTGCATTTAAGTCATTCTTATCCACATTGAGTCTTATGAGTCAGCTCTTGCAAAAGTTGACTTTCAGGCCAAAAATCATCTTGAAGCTTCTTAGAACCAGTGTTTTGAAAATCGACCCAGAGGTCAACCCGTTTTGACCTTCGGGTCTCGGTTTGATCGGTTTAACCCGTTCAACCGTGAAAGCCGTCGATTCAATCAAATATCCATAAATATAATATTGTGTAGCATTTAGCAATAACCTAATGGTGGTTCAATTGGTCTGTTGTCTTGTCCTTCACCACGAGGGTGAAGGTTCGAGCCCAGGTGATGGCAAAGTTTAATTAACATGTCTCTAACCTCTAACCCATAATATATTAAAAATATAATAAATGAAATTTGTATAATTAATTTATATAAAAAAATGTAAAAATTGATTTTAGATTAATTAATTAATTAAAATCATCTACATAAATGTTAATTTTTTAATTTTTTATCTAAATTAATTATAGATTAATGTTAAAAAT
>BPVZ01000004.1:5721605-5742558 GCA_020521535.1 Rubroshorea leprosula
GTTAAAATAAATATTAATTTTTATAATTTTTTATAAATTATTATAAAAATTAAATTTATTACGTTTAAATTTATATGTTTAAAATATAAATTAAATAAATTTTATATTAATTTTAATATAAAAATTGAGAACATTTCTTTTTACATAAGAATTCAATAAAGTTAAAGAAAGTTGGATTCCTTAAACGAAAATTTCAATTAATTTCTTTTTAGAATAAAAGAAATAAAATTTTAAGCAAGAGATATCAATTCTAATGGTGAAGCCCAAGTGGCAAAAATTATTGAAAGGTTACTTGAAGTCACATGTTCAAACCTTGGAGGTGACAAATTTAAGCTGTGAAGTTTGAACTTACAGTGGAAGAAGAAAAAGAAGAAGAAGAAGAAAAAAAAAAGGGGGAAGTTGCAGTGTGGTGTAGTTTGCTCAGCGGGTTTACCCGGCTTGCCGAGCGGGACAAATTAGGCGGGTTTATTGGTTCTGGATGGTCTGATCGTATAAACAGGTCTAGACATCCATCCGGCCCGTTTCAACAACCAGGTGATAGTTGAATGGGTTCAACTAGTCGATCTGGTCCGATTTTAAAAACAGTGCTTAGAACACTCTTAAAGACCACCACGTTCTATTTGGTGGCTTCACAAAAGAAGATAGAGTCATCAACAAACTGGAGGTGTGATAATTTAAGGCCACTTTTCCCAATTCCAACTCCCTGATACATATTATTGCCCACTACCTTCCTCATGAACCCATTTAAAGCTTTAGCAATCATGAGAAATAAGAATGGGGCCACTGGATCCACTTGCCTTAGTCTTTTTTCCATTTGGAATTCTTTGGTTAGGCTACCAGTAACCAAAATTGAGATTGTAGCTGTTGATACACATTCCTGAATCCATGATCGCCATTTGGAACTAAATCTGAATTTGCTGATCATATTATCCAAAAACTTATAATTGACACTGTCGTATACTTTTTCAAAATCTGCTTTAAAAATCAATGTTGCCTTTTTGTTGTGCTTTGCTTCATGAATCATCTCATTAAGAATAATGATACCATCTGTCATCTATCTTCCCTTGATGAAAGCAGATTGGTGGGGACCAATTAAGAAAGCCATAACTTTCTTTAGTCTGTTTGCTAAGATTTTGGTGATGATTTTATATACACAACCAACAAGAGAGATTGGTCTATATTCTCCCAAACTTTGGGGATTTGCCTTTTTTGGAATTAGGACTATGAATGAGGCATTACTTCCCTTGACTAATTTGCCATTCGTGTAAAATTCTATCACACAGTCATAAATTTCATTTTTCATTATTGGCCACATTTTCTTCACAAAATTAAAATTAAAGCCATCTAGTCCTAGACTTTTGCTTCCATTACATTCCCAAATTGCTTTCTGAAATTCCTCTTGTGTAAAGGCAAACTCTAGTAAGTTATTTTCTTATGTTGAGAATTTTTTGAAGTTGTCAACCTTAGTTTTTGTCTTTGCCATCTATCTTCTTCGAATTTTTCCTTGAAGTATTCCTTGATAAATCTTTTAACCTCCTTCACTTTTTCAACCCATACATCATTAATTAGGACCCCTTCAATTCTATCTTGTTTTCTTCTTTGCAGCACACAAGAGTGAAAGTATTTACTATTAAAATATCCCTTCTTTAGCCACTTTTTCCTTGATTTCTGGTGTATTTAGTTATCTCTTACATGATTCCATTCCCACAAATTATGAAATACCTTCTATCTTTCTTTTATTTCTATGTTTGTGAGTATGCCAGCTTCCCCTTTTACATTGAGGACTCTTATTTCCTCCGCCCTTTCTATATGACTATCAATAGCTCCAAACACTTCTCTATTCCATCTCTTTAGTTTTGTCTTAAGCAATTTGAATTTTTCTTTCAATTTATAGCACCCTTAGCCTTGTACTTTCATATTAGTCCATCTTTCTTGCATAAAATCTACAAAACCTTCATGGTTTCATCAATAGTCTAAGCAACGAAATGGTTTAAGACCCTAATCAATAGAAAGAGTTTTCAATAAGATAAGGCAATGATTAGATATATCTCTCCTCAAACCCCTCAATGAGATATCAAGAAAACACAACATAAATTCATTTGACATTAGGAATCTATCTAACTTACTCATTGTAGTTCCATCCGGTTTGTACCATGTGAATTTCCTCCCGCAAGTGGAATCTCCATGAGCCTTGTCTCCATGATTTGAACTCACTCATTTCTGCTGGGTCATACCTTTTGCCTTTTGTTAGGGTGTGTTGGTGATGTGAGTTGATGAGTCAACAGTGAAGATGATGTGGAAGCTGACTAGGATGCCACCTAAGAAAATGAGGAGGGTCTTTTTAGCAACACTTGTTTCATGTATAGGAGTCTACGTGCCACGAGCCATCTCATTTTGTATAATGATGTTGGTTAGCAGCAAATTTTCCAGTAGAGTCTGAAAGTGTAACTTTTCCAACCAAGCCGAGGAGGAGAAAACTAAGCAAAGATGATGGGATTTTGAGAGCCGAGAATGATTACACAACTACCAAAAAGAGTGAAGAGAGGGTGAACATTATAACAAGAGCAGAAAGGATAGAAAATACATGAGGATTAAGGATTACAACTTGAGAAGCACATCTATATATAGAATATTGTAACATAATTATAATGACAATAAATGTGCCTTGTATTATCCTTTACAAATAACCTTACTTTATAACAAGCAACCCTCATAATACAAATGAAAAATACAGCAACCCCTCCTTTAAAGTTTTCCCAAGAATAAAAAGAATAAACTTGAAAGTAGCGATGGGAGAAGGAAGGATGACCATTTTCGGGGCTTGTGAGTGGAGGGCTTGATCCCATTTTTTATGCTAACTCTTCAGCTTGATCCATTGATGCTTAAGAAAAACAACTCAGTAGCTGAAACTAAAGCATGCTACCTCTTAGTCATGACGTTCTACAAGTTTGGAAAATATTTTATAATGCTAGAAACGTAGAGAATGTGAAGAAAATGGTGATTTCTAGGTGATTTCAATGTGTAGAGTGGGTGGTTGAGGATGAAGTATTTTTTAGAGGAAAAAGGGAGGTCTGGTACATGAGAGAAAAGCTAGAGTTGTGTAAATCTATTATGTTTTATTGAAAAATGAAGGAAAAATAATATATATACAGTGGCATTTTTGTGATTTCTGGTTGATAGGTTAAAGTGGCCCAACAGCCTAAGGGATAGATTTAAGTGAGCTATTGGGTTTTGAGTGGCTCTAGGCATTATTGATAGCTTTTTGGCAGTGACATTATGAATTATCCATTGGTTCAAGCAAAGCTCTGTTGGCTTTAGCGAAGGACTAGAAATTGGCATTTTTGGTAATTCTTCTAACCATATGAAATCCCATTTTTGGAAGGGTACTTGAGTGCAACAAGCGAAAATAAAATCTACATAGGATTTCGGTAGGTTCCCCAAGGTCTACCCAAGATTTTGGTAGATTTCCCAAACAAAATATGATCTTTGTTAATAGTTTCTAATGCAATGGAACTTGTGCAGCCATCTTTGCATTGAATACAGTTGCAAGTTGCTAATGGTGACCAAAATAGGATCTCTGGTTAGTTTTTCAATGGGATTTCAAGCTTCTAAGTAGCATCAAACAGTACAATTTTGGGGATCAAGTCCATCTCAGCATCTTTGCCACTCGACCCTTTCTAGCGAAGTCGAACAATATCGCTAGCTCCAAGCTTGGTTGGTGTGAATGTCATCGCTTCACTAGACGGGCAATGTTCATCCATCCATGCTTGCCAAGTCACTACTCCCATAATTTATCCCGAGTAATTCCCATGAACTTGGATTCATGGACTTGTATTTTTCTACAATAAAAGCAAGAGACAAATGAGTATTTGTTCAAATACTTAAGTGTAAAACGAATAAGTATGTGCAACGAAGAAGAAGATTCCCTTGTATATCGAAAGAGATGATAAGGATAAACATTATTGTTTCCTTTTGTCCACTAGCCATGGTGAGCACTTGTATAACATTGTTCTGTATAGTTAGCATTACGCCAAAATAAGGAATGAGTAATGTGGATGTATGTTGTGATATCATTGTCCCAAGCCAAGCATTATTGGTCGACGATACCTGTTAACATGTAAAATGTAGAAAAGATGTGTTATGAATTGGGATTATCAATAACCGATAAATTTTGTCCCTTTGTACAGAAGAATAATGATATGCATGATCGCTAGCCATGTTATATAAATATTGTAGGGTCAGCCATGAATAGCTTCCCTATAGATAAAGGACCAACAGTGGATAGCTTTGCTCATGGTTGAAGCGTGAACTATGTGGAATCAAAAGTGCACTCCCACTAATCCACCAAGTCGCAAAAGAGGTAAATCTCATCAAGCCAGACCACCATAGTGATTAATATGTGATAGAGATAAAGATAGGTGGAGTTATTATCTCTATGGAAGAGGGACACCAATTGCATCAATCACCTCCGATCTGACAAGGTGTGATACGACTAACAAATGCTGACAAATGCCAACATTTCTTGTTGTACCCGCACCGTCAGAGGCTTGTCTTGGTTGTTGTTGCTCATCGAGCACCGTACCACCATGCACAGGCTACCACCAAGGGACTGTTGACAGCTATTTGATGGATTTTTATTGCTATAAGGTAGCCATCCCATCCAATCGTATGGTTGCAACTAGTATTAGCCTCACACTAATCATACTAAGTTGTGTTGACTCTTTATCCATTCCCAGGCGCCAGTGAGATAAAGTATGTATAAATCCAACCCTTTGTTTGTTGCCAAGAGACAATGTAATGAAGATATGTAAAAATGTGTAGCCTTTTACCCATTATTGGAGGCTGAATGAGATAGTAAATCTGACCCTTTGTCCATTGTTGGGAGCTATGTAGATGTAGCTCATTATTCATTGATGGGAGCCATATATGTGTAGCAAAGTAGGCTTTTTATCCATTGCTGAGAGCTAAAAGATGTAGCTATGAATATTATGGTAAAGAACATGATCATTAAAAACTCCCAACCATGTCATAAAGATAGATATAGCCATGTTTAGACATTTATATAGAAATAGATATTGGAGTGGGTCATATCTGCAATACTTCCAACGAAGTTGATGAATGCTACTCCTGGCGATGCTAACTCTATTGCGGTAATCAATAGAAAATAGAAACAACATGTATGATGTGGAAGGTAGATCATGTGGGCCATTGCCGATGTGGCACTATACACGTTGTCAATCTTAAAGTAGTACAAATTCATCCCTCAACACCTGTTTTCTCTTCTTTGCACCTTATAATATGAAAACCACCCGCCAAGCACCAATTTCCTTCTCCAAAGTCTTTTATTAGTCCCTGCAGCTCTGTCCATGCCTACCTTTTCTCTTGTTTATTACATAGAGAATATATATTTATGAAAAAGCAGGGAATTTGATCTATACCCCAAAAGCTAGCCATACCACAACAACCTAGCCCCTCTAGTTTCTTATTCATCTTAACAAATTTTGGGTTCCAAATGCACATAAATCTTCCTGCACTTCCTTGGGATGATTTCATAACCCATTCACAATTTCCAAGACCCCATATGTAATGTACCAATCTATTGTTTGTTAGCTCCAGTTTAGTTTCTTATATAAATATCATCTCTACCTTTTCTTTTCTAATTAGCTTCCTTATTGCTCTTATTTTACTACTCTTCCTTCATCCCCTTATGTTGAATGACAGGATCTTCATTGGTTAATCAGCTTTGCTCCCTTCTTCTTTGCCTCTTCTAGCCGTTTCTTTGCTATTGTAATTTTGTCCCTTTTCTCCATGTCACACAGCCTTTTGATTATTTCTTTAGCATTGTTTTTGTCAACGAACCCCAATTGTTTTCCTATTCTCGAAAGCTCTACTGCTTCCTCCTCTTGAGTGTGTTGTGATCCTTGTTTTAGTCTGATTATGCCCCTGGCATTGAGACTCCATTGCAATTATGTGTCTTCTCTTTCTCCCTTGTAGATCTAGTTGCTTTTCTCCTTGTTGTTGACCTCCTTAACTTCACTTTCTTTCTCTCCATTTTTCTGTCAGACTAGCCTCTGCATTCTAGATTGCAAGCTTTCGTTACCACTTGCCAAGCCTTCCCAAAAAGGTTGGGTTCTCCTCTCCTCTTCAATCCAATCCTCTTCCTTTAATCTATTCTTTTGTTGTTGAAATCAATTTTTTCTTGTGGATGGGGTTGCCATTTCTAATGTTGTATTCTCCATGTATATAGCTGTCTTCAACTTCCTCTTTCTCTCTCGCATTACCTTCTTTACGGTTATAGGCCTTTTGTTCATGGGGCTACATTGTCCAACTGCTCTCTATCTATTCTGATGGCCCATCATTTGTAGTTGGGCCTAATTTCCTTTGTTTTGGGCCATATCCTAGTGGGCATGAGTCTTCCTAGGATGTTTTGTCTCTATCCTCCTCTATTGTTGGCTGATCCTATGTCCCATTAGTTAGAGGCTCAACTCCCCATTATTTTATCATTGCATTCTCCTTGAGTCTTTCAATCCCTTGTTGATTTGAAGTTAGCCGCCCTTCATTGATTACTTCGTCAATTTATTCTAACATTTCTAGAAAAAAATTCAAAATTTTCCTTCATCTGTGAGGATTCCAATGCTGAAGCTTGTTCAAGTTTGTTCCCCTGTTCTAGTTCATCCTCTTCTTCAACCATTTCCCATTGATCCCAACTTTCTTCTTTGTAAACACTCCCCAATTGGATCCTGCTAACTAAGATTCTAAAGAAGAGTCGTCATTTCTACAAAGGGTGAAATCTAAACGGAGTGAAAATATATTGTCCACACCAACTTCTTCATTAATCCTAATTTGGAAGAGATGATTCCTTACTTTAATCTTCAGGACCTTATTAATGTTATCTTATTGTGGGGTCAATATCAGGATCTTTGCCACATCCAGCCTTGATTTTTTAAAAATACTCCCGTCAAAAGAAACAAATTTTATGAACATGCAAGCAACGATTTCAAAAAAAATTACTCTTCCATATGTGCAGTTGCACCCCTTGGCATCTAAGCCATGTAAATCTCTCAATGGCCACTTCCTTTGGTGTCCATGGTCTAACATCAATGAACCACTATGCTAACCAATCACGGCCTTTAAACACTAGGTGCTTGATTTCCTCTTTATCTCCACTTGATAATAGGACTAGATTGCTTCCCATTGGAGTAGTCTTGACTGCAAAGTAGCCTCCCATAGCAAATTTTTCTTGGAGGGTGTTGATGATTTTTGGGCATTTTGTTTGGTCAACAAAACAATTCTTCAACCCCTTTATGTCTTCATCATTAACTTGAACTTCCAATCCATTCCATCCTTCCCTTGCTACATTTTTTGCACCACCTAGTTCCTTCATTTTCCACTCCCTTTATAGCTTATTCTTACTATCAAACTTTCTTTGCTTGAACTTGACAACATCAGCATATATTTGAGTTTCACTTTTCAACATCCCCTTTGCACCAATAAGCCCTCTGTTCACTTTAATATGGACTCTACTTCCTTCCTTCCTCTTTTGAGCATCATCCATAGAGACTTTGGCCAAGTTTGCTTGAAGAGTTTGTTGTCTAATCATAATCTAATTAAGCTGGTTTTCTACCATCCTAGTATCTTTAACATCCAAGAATCTGACAAAGCCAAAGCTAAAGTGTCTGCCTTTTCGGTCCATTTTCCTTACTTTGAACACTTGTATCACCCTCCTTACCTTAATGAACACCCTCCACATGTCCCCTATTTTAGCAATCTATTGGAAAGTTTGTTAAGAAAAATGAAGTAGCTTTCTCTAGTTCTCCCTTTCTGTAACCGTAAGATGGAAGCCACCATCCTCTCATGCCATCCTCTCAAACTGTCTTCTTGAATCCCTGCAAGTTACTTCTGTGTGGGTATTGGTACTGATGGGGTTCACGAGTTGGTCTCTCCCTCACCGGTTGGCACTCTAGTCAGGTTTGGTATCTGCCTAGTAACCTAAAGCCATCCAAGAGATTCTAGTTTTGGTTTCTCACTAGTTTTCTCTTTCTATGACTCATTCTCACTAAAACTCTAAAGACGACTAATCTTATGGTTGTTTAAGTGAAATGAACTAGTAATGTTTTTCCCTTTATCAATATGATCTCTAGAGTAGACCAGAACAAAATTTTTTCTGCATATGCAAAGGTTGTTGATTGGAATGGTTTGAATATATTCTCTAACAATCATAATCTTTTTCCTGATATGGCAACTTGTTCTTTATGTTTTTCCTATTGAGTTTTTCATGGAGATCATTTTCATCCCTTGGTTTGTTCCTATAGATCCTGATATGCTTGAGGTGGGTAATGGAAGGATGATGTAAAATGAATACATAGTACATTTTAGCTTATAGGCCATTTCCAAGGTAATAGGGATATAATATTATCTTCTTTAGGCCATTTTTAGCTACATGTATCGACATATGTGTATGAATATGTGTTGGTGGTATTGCAGGCTCCTCTTTTTCTTGGTTGTGATGTGAGGAATATGAACAAAGATACAATTGACATCATCGCAAATGAAGAGGCCATTGTTGTCAACCAAGGTATTGATGACCTAACCTAATTGTAATAAATATTTTGTCCATGATACGGAAAGAGATTAACTACTTGTTATCATCTACAACAAATTCATATGGTGTTCAAGCTAAGAAGGTTAGGATGGAGTGTTTCCATGAGGTAAAAATTTGCAATAGTTGTTTCTTTTTTCGATCACAAAGTTTGTTTAATATATATATAGAGAGAGAGAGAGAGGGATTAATGTTTTTCCTAACAAAATTTTCCCATGCATGTGTGTGCATGTGGTCTTTCTTAATTCATTAATAAAATATCATTTATGTTTGGTTTTCAATTGTTTTGGGCAGCACCTCTTTCCGAGGATAAAGTAGGAGTAGTCATACTCAATCACTAAAGCTGGGTGTGAGCAACAATAATAGTGCATTGTGATGACATTAGACTGCCCCCCAACAAAGTTGTTGAAGCAAGGGATCTCTAGGAGCTATGTGTTCTTTAGCTACAATAAGCCATAGTATTAATCAAATCAAGTCATGTTCCCTCTAGTTTCTAATGTGTATCTGTACATGTAATGCAGCACAAGACATTCGAGCAAAAATTGGTGGGCCACATGACCATGGATCTTGATATTCATGCATCCAAAATGTATGTGTTGACACTCATTGCTTGAGCAAACAATTTAACCCGACACAAAATTAGGCAATAGATTGTTTTCTAGTGAATCCTAGTTATATGTTATGTAAATCATTACTAGAAAAAGCTTTATTTTGGGCAAAATATTTCGGATAAGAAAATATCTTAACTAAAAAAAGACTTAATTTGGTCAAGTATTTTGACCAAAATATACTTTAGTTCGATTAAAAGGTATTTAACGTAATAATTCAATCTAAAATTATTTTAGTCAAACATACTGACTGAAATAAAAGAGCACCAATTGGCACCATCATTAATTCAGTCAAGTATTTTATTGAAATTATATTAATAATAAAATAGTAAAGATTTCAGTCATAAATTTTGATCAAATTAATTAAATAATTTTTGTTTTAATTTAGTTATTTTTTTGGTCAAAATTTTTGACTGAAATAATTGTCTCCTTTTTGTTAATTGTATTACTATAGTGCTTTTTTTTCTAATTTTTTTTAAATTTTCTATTCAACTATTTAGTCAAGCATCTTAACCAAAATAACCATCTCCCTTTTTTTAATTGTATTAGTATGGTGTTTTCTTTCCCAAATTTTTTAAATTTTCTATGAAACTATTTGGATCAAGATGCTTGATTGATTTAACTATCCCATTTTTTTTAATTGTATTATGGCATTTTTTTTTTCTAATTTTTTTTAATTCTCTATGAAACTATTTCAGACAAGATGATTAATTGAAATTATATTGTTTGGCTCCAAGAATTAAGTGAAAATTCTTGAATTTTTTGCCAAAATTATTTTAGTCAAAATTTTATCCGAAATTAGATGTTTTGGCTCCACAAATCAAGTGAAACATTTCGAATTTTCTGCCAAAATTATTCAATCAAAATTATTATCTGAAATTAGATTTTTTTTTGCTCTAAAATCATGCAAAATGTCTTGAATTTTCTACCAAAACTATTTCAATCAAAATTCTTGACCGAAATAGTTTAAACTCTTTATAAACACTTCAAACACTTGAAACTGTATTTTACCCATTTCCTTCTTCTTTCTTTCTGCATTTCCCTTCATTCTACCTTCTACACTCATCTTTCTCTTCCTTTTAATTACTTCCCCTCTTCATTTCTCTTTACTTCCAGCATTCTCTTTCATTTCTTCCTTTTTCTCATCTTCTCTTCTCTTCACTTCCCCTTTTCTTTCATTCATTCCCCTCATCCTCTCTTCCATTTTCTCACATTCTCTCTTTCTCATACATTCCTTCCTTTAATTTCATCTCCCTTAATTTCCTTCATTTTCTATCTTCCTTTAATTTTAATCTTATTAGTTTACTTCTTTTACAATTTTCAAGTTTGTTTCAATTGATATAGATATCAATTTTATTTTTTTGCAAGATTTTATAATAGTAATTAAAGGCATTTTAAGAAGGCATCTCATTTGGTACTTCTTTTTATTTTTTATATTTCATTAGAATTTTATAGTTTTTCTTTTTCGTTAAATTTCCCATTTAGTTTGCAATTTGTGATCAACTCTTTCTTGGTGTTAAGTGATGGAGAAATTAAAAAAAAAATTAGTAATTAAGTCTCCACCATTTAGCTCAAATTTAAATATTTTTTTATAGAATTTTAATTTTTGTTATATAATATTCAATTTAAAATTTTGATATATTTGGATTGAGATAAAATAAATAGGTTTTTAAATATTAATTAAATATATTTTGTAATTATATAAAATAGTAATTATATGTACACTATAATTACACAAATATATTACTTTTTTTTAATTTGAAAATAATGTTTTTGTCAAATATTTTGATTGAGGTTAGTCTAAAATAAATGATTTTCTAATAACATTTTTGGTCAAATATTTTGATTGAATTAGTCTAAAATTAAAGATTTTGTAATAACATTTTTAGTCAAATTTTTTGACTAAAATTGTCCAACATTTGTTGTCAAGATGAAATTTTTTTCAAATTATTATTTTGTACAGTAGATATTCATATCAACAATTCGATCAAATAATTTGATCAATTATTTCTTGTTCGGTCAAAATTCCTACTTATTCGGTCAATATGCTTGACCGAATAAGTCCCTAATTCTAGTAGTGAATGTTTGATAAAACATGGAATTTAGTTTTTTTGGAGAAACACTTGGGGAAGTAAAAGCATCAAACTTTACACTGAGATACATAAATAAAAAGTGCTTTTTTGCTTTCATTTGTGATTTTAGGAAATTTTCTTCTCTTCTTTTTTGTATGTGTTTCGTTATACTCCTAAGAAGTAACTAAGTGTAGCTAGTGGCAAGGTCTAGTTGCAAGTAAACTGAGCTCCTTGCGTGCAAAGTAAATAAGAATGAACTTAGTTCTAGTTTAAATTATAGGCTCAATGCTAAATTTGGTTCCTCAACTTTGTAGAGTTGCATTTTTTTGGTCCCTCAACAATTTTTTGCACTTTTTTTATCCCTCAACTCTAAAAAATGCTCAACGTTAGTCCTTCCATCAATTTAGACCGTTAACTCTGTCTACGTGGCATTTTTTATATTTTTTTTATGACATGGTGAGCACAACTTAAAACGGTGCTGACGTGGACAAAACATAATGCCAAGACATAATGCCATGTCATATTTAAACGCTTTAAAGTCTCTTAAATGGGTCCCACATTACCTGCAAAAAAAAAAAAAACTCTATAATGCTCTCTCATCTCCACTTCATTTGCAAAATTGATCTTAACCCATTTCTTCTTCTTCTCTTAATGCTCTTTTATCTCCACTCCATCAAATTAATTCCTCAATAAACAATATCAATCAAACCCTAATCAAATTTTAACAAAAATACAATAAAATTGTAAATCAACAAAGCTAGATTTCATTGAACAACTAGGTCTGCTAGGTTTTGTTGATACCCAGCACGGCTGTGCTCGGTTCGTCAATACCCAACCAAAGGTATTGCACCCTATAGCAAACCGCATACAAGAGTTACCACTTGCCGAATCCAATGCAAAACATCTCCCAATTGATCCTGCTCCCAGAATAATAATAATAATAACAACAACAAAAATCAATAATTTAAATTATACCAATAACAAGTCCAATTCACACATGATTATCTACCAAAAACTAATTTTGACACAAAATCAATGAACCCATCAATGGATTATTGTCACGCCCCATAACCCAAATTCGAGGATGTGGCAGACGCCGTGCACTCGTGAATGGGTCCCACGAATGCACAAGGCTCAAAACTTATCCAATTCACATCTGACAATCCATTAACTTAGATCGGATATCTCAAAATTAATTCTATGTCCAACACGACTGAACCTCAAAATCTCCAGGTCAAATCTCTTGTAAACTAACAATCCATTAACTGAAGTTATAAAACCTCCAATTACAATCTAGCTTACAATATCATCATCTATATCTAAAATCCATATCAAATTACAGGTGGCTAGCCTTTTAACTCGTCACTCCCCTTGGTTTCCCTGTCCTCGGTTTCGCTTCCTGAAATGGTGGACAAGGAAAACTATGAGATAACCCAGTAAGTAAATATAGATTAGCCCTTGGTAAAAATTTAAGCATGCCAGATAAACAGTTTAACATAACAAAAACGCTCAATGATAAACCATTAATGTAGAATCAAATTCAGTTCAATTGCAAAGCATTCAATGACAAATCGTCAATGCAAAATCAGATTCAATTCAATAACAAATCATTCAATGACAAACCGCTCATGCAAAATAAAACTCATCAGTAGTCTCATCTATAGTTAATGGCCAGCGTTTATAAACCTCCCGCTAGCGGGCACAGTAGTTACCAATGTTTAACCCCATTAGCAAGGTTACAGAAGTACCAATGTTTAACAAACTCCCACTGGCAGGCGTCAGTAATGGTACCAGTGTTTACAACTCTCACTAGCAGACGTCAATAATTACCAATGTATTCGCCCATTGGCAGGCGTCGATAGTACCAATGTTTAACAAACTCCCATTGGCAAGCGTCAGTAATTACCAATGTATTATCCCATTGGCAGGATGAACCGATTCTACAGAAATACATGTCAACATGTGCTAGCGTTTATAAACCTCCCACTAGTGGGCACAGTAAACATGACCATATCAGAGACAACCATGCAGGATTTACAGAAAAACCCGAAATTCACAATCAATCTCAAATTTCATAAATAACCAGGAAAGTCCATGCGAACATGGATTTAACAGAAAACTCAGAATTTACCAAAATTCTCAGTTCATCAAAGCAGTTCAGTCAATTCCAAATAGGCATGCTCCACTCCAGAAAAACAATGAAATTCTCATTTTTCATTCTAATCATGCTTAATTCCAGTAAAACGATGAAATCCTCATTTTCATTCCAATCATGCTCAATTCCAGAAAAACAATGAAATTCTCATTTTCATAAAAATCATCACAATTTTCATTTCAAACCATTCATGCTCGGTGCAATAAAATCAATTTAAACCTTGCCACCATTTCAAAAACAATTTAAAACATGCTTTAAAATTGAAGGGTTTTACCATAAATTTACTTACCTTAATCGCACAGAACAAAAGGCTAACCCAAGTGCTACGGTGATAGAACGATCAAAACCTAATTACAATATTCCACAATAAATATCGCACTACCATAAATTCAAAGTGAAATCATCATTAGCACTACCCCTAATCACAGTGCTATTCCTATCAATCTCCACATGACCAGACCTCTCCAAATTTATTCTTATATCACAAACTAAACATTTAAATCCTCGTGAATAGTTGACTCTCGGTGTATGAACAGTGCCCATGAACAGTACCCATGGACAGCACCCGTGAACAATGATCCGCAGTGAACAGTGACGATAACTACAAAAATTTGGGCAAAACACTAGCTAATTTCACGGGATTTTCTCTATAAAATTCACAGCAGCCAAATTAAGCTAATTCTACATAAACCAAGCACAAAAACACATTTAAAATACTGCTAAATTCTATCGGAATTCATCCCCATTTCCGGCAAATTTTCGGACAACACAGGAAAATTCAAACAGCAGCTTGTAATTGCACCAAACCAAAAGTCCTTCTTCAGTCCGCGCCTGCACTCCAGGATGACCTGCAAAGCCCCAAGGTGGAACTTGGGGTAGACACTCCGATGCTTAAGTCAACAATAATCGGGACTACCTTTAGGGCGGAGATAAAAAGAGCTTAGGGTTGGTTTCAATTACCTTTTTACGTGGCCCGGGGGGGGTATTTATAGGATCCAATAAGGAACCCACGTGGCATGCCAAGCAAAATATTCGAGATCTGATGTGTATCTCGAAACGGTTATTTCGGGACCGGGAAATTGAGAGATATTCCGATGGGAGAATGCCTATCATAACCGCTGTGTAGCTCATCATAAGGAATCGGGTGCGGGCTTGCTCATTGTTACTGTCATGCAGCTATTTGAGTGGGAAGCTCTGGGTTTATCCTTCACTTCAGTCATAAAGGAATTACTGTAGCAGTCCGAGGCTTGGCACCTCGGACCTGTCCTTACACTATTCCCCCCCGAAGTCATTCACTTGTGAATGATGTTGTTGGGGAAGAATGAGGGGAGTACATAAACAAAGAGAATTACAGATAAATCATAGAAGTAAAAGGAGGAAATAAAATTTGTAACTCACATGCATACATAGCCGTGTGCGATAAGAAGAGAGTGTGACCAGAATGATCGTGGCCGTAGAAATGGTAAAAATAATGACCGGAGTCAATGTGGCCATTGCCATAGTAAGGGATGATGACCGAAGTCATGGTGGCCGGAGCCATGATAAAAAATGATGACCGGAGTCATAATGGCCGGAGCCGTGATAAAGAATGATGACCGCAGTCATAATGGCCGGAGCCGTGGTAGAATATGTGACATGTAATCACAGTAACCAGAGCCGAAGTAAAGCACATGTCTCTATGGCCGGAGCCGGAGTGAAGCATGTTGCATTAAGTCACTGTGGCCATAACCGAAGTGAAACATTTTGCAGGTTAAAAAGTGTAATATAAAAATAAACAGAACTGTTGAGTTAGGCTTAGGTGTAGAGATGGGGGTTATAATGGCCAGAGCCGTAATAATAAAATATAATGACCGAGGTCGATGTGAAACATGTAATGCAGGATCGTTGTGGCCGGAGCCGAGGTGAAACACTTGCAAAAATTGAAAATGTGAAGTGAACGAAGATGTTGAAATGGGCGTAAGTGGGCCCGTCTGAAAAATCTGACAGTTGTCCTTAGGATGACGTGTGCAATAAATGCAGCTGTAAAAAGATAACTGCAACAGGTAAACGGGCAAATTTTAAAAAATGAACCGTCGAATTCAAAACGGTGCCATTTGGGGTTGGCCGTTGAATTCCAAACGGTGTTAATAGGAACTGTAAGATTAAACGAATCTCAGCCGTTGAGATCTAATTTTGCCCAAAAGTATAAATAGACATTTTTTCTACAGAGAGAGGTTTACTCGAATTTCTTTTCCTGCAAAACTTCTGCGAAAAGCTTTACTGTGCGTTTCCTGTTCGTGAACTGCGGCATCAACTGGGGACCTCTACATCAAGCCTTTCGAAACCAAAATCAGGTAATGTATGACGAACCTCTGATTTTGAGTTTAATCGAAGTGTCTCTCTCCTTTCTCCCTTTCTATGATTGATTTAAAATCCTTTGAAGGAAGTTAGGGTTAGAGGTGAGGAGGATTTTGAATGTGCAACAAAAGGGGTTTTTTTGTTTTTTTTGGGATCCTGATTTATTCCTCCCCCCTACTTCGTGCAGAGTTTGAGAAAATGTAGTCAGAAAGAACACAAAGTATAGTAGGGAGTGAGGTGATGCCTCTGGACTATGGGAGCATGGACTCAGAGAGTAGTCCTTCTCTTTCTAGTTCGGAGAAAACGGTGGAGGGGGTGAGAGGGGATGAGGTGATAGAGGTAGGGGAGGAAGAGGTAGTAGAGGTTGGGGGTAATGAGGTGGTAGGGGTTGGAAGAGGTAGCATACCCATAACCGTAGTAGAAGTATAGGGTAGAGGCGAGAGGGATTATGATGTGAACGCCGAGATAGTGGAAGAGGTGCAGTAGTATAGGTCTGAACTAAAGACCAGGGATAGCCTGGGTCACTTAGTGGAAAATTACAAGATCTCTTCTCGAGTGCTGGTTAGGCCAGCTGGGGTAGAGGAAAGAGCGTGTTCTGCTCCTCAGGACCATTGGATGCCCATATATTCTCACTATCTAATGGCGGGATTGAGGTTTCCAATTCCTGAGTTGCTGGTAGGATTGTTATTGGATTACAATATAGGGTTGACACAATTAGTCCCCAATGCGGTGAGGGTAATAATAGAATTTTTAGTCTATTGCCGAGCTCAGGGGATTAGTGTGCCAACTGTAAATATGTTTAAGTATTTTTTTGTTTTAAAGGGGGGTAGTAGGAGGGATAAGGGGTGGTATTATTTTACCCCAAGGGTAGCCAATAGGGAGAGTAGGTCTTTATTCACAACGGGTCCTTCATCCATTAAAGGATGGAAGGAAAAATTCTTTTTTGCGGATGATACGGAGTGGGGGAGAAGAGATGCCGAGGTGAGGAAGCTAGCCTCCTGGAAGGCTAAAAGGGTCAACCAGAATAGGTTTAGTTTGAATGAGGATGAGGAGGAAGAAGTGAGGAGGTTGGTGAGGAAGAGGGGGGATTTACTTAACATAATGGACCTCACCAGCGCACAATGCATAGAAGCTGCTGAGCTCTATGGGCCAAGCGCTTTGAGTGAAGGTTGGTTTGATTTTGCATTGTAGTACTGAATGCAAAATATAGAACGGTGATTAATATTGTGTATTCTTGCTTTGCAGCTGAAATGGACCAGTTTTTAAACACTGTTGGAGGAGCGGCCATCCCCAAGAAGCCAAGGAAGAAGTCAAAGACTTCAACCAAGCAAGTGGATGAGGGGAGGGCGAGGAAGGAGGTAGTGCCCACGACTTCAGCTGAGGCGGAGGAAGAGGTGCCACAGTTGAAGAGGAAGGGGTGGGAGGAGAAGAGGGTACTGCAGAAGAAGCAGAAGGTGATGGAGGAGGAGACGGGGAATGAGGTCCCTCTGTTCATACCTTGGCCTTCTCTTGTTAAGCTGGACCCTGAGCTCAGACAGTTGGAAGAGGGGGCGGAGGTACGAGCTCCTGGTAAGGGAAAGGGCCCTGTTCCCCCACTAGGGCCTTAGAGCAGCCTGTTCGAGGCGAAGAACATAACGGGGGTTAGGTGGTTCATCAACAACACCTTCCCCGAAGTGGACAGATGCAACGCGTGGGAGGAAGCTCTGAGGTATGGTGGAGCGTCCATGGTGAAGCACGTTCTAGAGGTATGTTAAAGTATTGATGTTGTTTAGTGAATCTGTTTTGCCTTCTCTTCGTTCTGTCTTAACCTCGGCTTTGATCTGCAGAGCGCGAGCTGGGTGAATGGTCTAGCCCAGGAATTGAGGGAGAGCCTGAAGGAGCGCTCACTCTTGCAGAGGCAATGTGACCAGCTGCAGAAGGAGAAGGAGGAGTTGGAGAAGAGAAACAAAGAACTGCAAGAGTCGCTGAACGAGGTGGTTCCAACTGTGAAGCAATTGGAGCAGGAGAAGGCTTCCCTTAGCACCAAGCTCATCTTTGAGGAGAGCAAACGAAGGATCTCTGAAAGCGAGCGTGAAGCTGAAGCGCAAGAACTAAAGCTGACGAAGGAGGCTTTCTTGGAGCTGAAGGAGAATGTGCAGACCTTGGTGCATAATGGAATGAAGGAGCACATCAGCAACTTCATCAGCTCCAGCTCGTTTGACAACATCATCAACTTATATCGGCTGCCCACTGCCATCATTGCATTCACGGACTGTAGGAAGAAGGTGAAGGCAGAATATCCCAAAGTGGATATTACGAAGATCACCTTCGGAGAGCAAGAAGAAGGAGTGGAGGAAGACGGTGAAAGCATGTCAACAGACTTCCGTCCTCAGATCAAACTGAGGTGGGAGCATGATGCAAACGGACGTGCTGTTTTCCCTCCACAGTTCGACTTCGAGTTCGTTGCAGTGGGGGAAGAAGGGGCAGAGGTAGAGGAAGACGAGATGGAGGCAGGAGTGGAGGGAGCTGAAGTGGATGAGAGCCAACCAGTTCCAGAAGTGGAGATTCATCCAGTTCCCTCCGACGATGAGCAGCCTCCTCTTCCAGACGAGCAGCAGCCAACACAACCACCTTCTCCAGCTGAGCAGGAGCTAGTGGAGCCACCTCTCCCAGCAGAGAAATAATTTTATTCTTTAATTTTTTGTAAAAACATTTAGACAGTTTGTAACACTGTTATTTTGTTAAATGAAATTATATGTTTGTTTATGTTTGGTTTATATTTTTGTTATTTTTTATTAATAGAAGAATGAGAGTACTTGAGACATGATTTGAAAGAAGGCTAACCACTTCAGAAATAAACAAAATGGAAGTAAATCACTTCAGACGAATTACAAAGAAGTAAATCACTTCAGATAAATTGAGAACAAGGACATTGTTGGCAAATGAATTAAAAGGAAATAAAGCACTTCATATGTGAAGTGACATTTATTAATCAGAGGTGAGGTTTCAAGGAATGAAAGAACTAATTGACCTCGGGTACATAGAATAAGAAGTAAAATGAATCTCAACAAACACGAAGTGAGAAGCGTAAAGAACAGTAAGACATAAATCACTTGAAAGAATTTTATTAGGGGTAAAATTTCTTCAAGTTATTGACATTCCAGACTCTAGGAACTCTCTTTCCTTCAGCGTCTTGGAGGACATAGGCACCAGGATGTAGCACCCCGGCCACGGCATAAGGGCCTTCCCAATTCGGGGCGAGTTTGCCAAAACAAGTTTCAAACACTGTTAGGCCAGCTTTTCTAAGAACAAGGTCTCCTATTTTGAATGTTCGAGGGCGGACCCGTTTATTGTAGAAGTTGGCTAGTTTCTGCTTGTATACAAGAGTTCGAAGCCGAGCTTCTTCTCTGACTTCGACAAACAGATCAAGGTTTGCCCGAAGCAGTTGTCCATTTCGTCCTTCATCAAAATGGGTGACCCGGAAGCTTGGGACTCTTATTTCAACGGGAATGACTGCTTCGGTGCCAAAGGCCAAGTGGTAGGGTGTTTCACCTATTTCAGTTAGGTATAGGTTTAGAATGCGCTTTATGCATTATGCATATTTGCTCTAAGGTAAAGCGTAATAGAATAAGTAAAATAATATAGAAATTAATCAAATAGACTTGGTTTAAAGTGGTATCTGTGGCAGTTCGGCTCGTGGTTCTGTATGCCCAAAGGATGTTGTTGAGCTCGTCTGCCCACTTGGCCTTATGCTGTTCCAATCTCGGCCTTATACCTTCCAAAATGCATTTGTTAACAGATTCAACCATACCATTGGACTCTGGATGATAAACGGAGGTGAATTGTAACTTGATCCCATAACTGGAATAGAAATCTCGGAATGAGGAGCAATTGAATTGAGTTCCATTATCGGCCACAATCTGATTCGAGATCCCATATCTGTAGATAATCAAGCTGAAAACAAAATCTTCGACCTTCTTGGAAGTAAGACTAGATAAAGGCCGAGCTTCAACCCACTTTGTAAAATAATCCACACCAACAACCAAATGGGTTACACCACCGACCCCTTTCATGAACTGGCCTAAAAGATCTAGTCCCCACTGAGCAAATGGCCATGGTGCTACCAAGTTCGTGAGCTCCTTTGCTGGTTGGTGAGTCAGATGTGCAAAGAATTGACATTTCCGGCATTTCTGAACAAAGTAAGTGGCATCTTTATGCATGTTTGGCCAGTAATATCCTTGCCTTAAGACTTTGTGAGCCAAAGTCCTAGCACCGACATGACTTCCACAGACACCTTCATGCACCTCTCGAAGTGCATATTCAGCTTCATAGGGATTCACCACAGAAGAGGAAGTGAGAAAGATCTCTTATATAGGACCCCATCAACGAGTGTATATAGAGATGCTTTCTTTCTCAACTTCATTGCCTCATGCCTATCCTCAGGTGCTATCCCATCTCGCAAAAAGGAGATGATTGAATCAGTCCAGCTCGGCGTGTCAGGGTTTGTGCTAATCTCCATCACCCAAGGCTTCATGAAGCTTGGTTCATCTAGGACCTCGACAAAAACAGATCTAGAACTTAAAGAGCTGTCAGAGGCAAACTTGAAGAGCGAATCTACCTGTTCATTCTCGGTTCGGGGGATTTTTCTTAGACAGAATTTCTGGAATTTGCACTTCAGCTCGGCCACCAAGGCTACATACTTCACCATCACAGGATCAACAACTTCGCAGATTGAGTTGATTTGGTTTACCACCAACTGGGAGTCACTATATACTTGAATTGCACTGATTTTCAACTCCAATGCTAGCTGTAGACCAAGTATCAGAGCTTCATACTCAGCAATGTTATTTGTCGCATCAAAGTTGAACTTTAGGGCATGTTCGCTTCGGTATCCGTCTGGACCAATCAAGAGAGCGCCAGCCCCTGAACCCTTGCTACTAGATGCTCTGTCAACATATAAGGTCCAGTCATTGGGCTCTGGATTAGAGGTTGAAGGACATAGAGTACATTCGACAATAAAATCTGCTAATGCTTGAGCTCGGATGGCCGATCTCTGCTGAAATGTTATCTCAAACTCCCCCAGTTCTACTGCCCACTTGATTAATCTTCCAGAGCACTCTAGTTTCTGCAAAATCTGCCTGAGAGGTTGATCTGTGAGAACGATAATTGGGTGTGACTGGAAATATGGCCTCAACTTTCTGGC
>BPVZ01000004.1:5755413-5772985 GCA_020521535.1 Rubroshorea leprosula
GAATGCTAGGTTTTTGCAGGTGCTTAGTTCGTTTGCAGGTGCTGGGTTCGATTTCGAACCCAGCAAGCGGTGGGTTTGAGCAGCCGCTGAGTTCCTGCAAGTGAGGTTCTAGGTTTCGTTTTGAGCCCAGCAGCCGCTAGGTCAAATATCTATTGAGTTTAATCTGTTGATTTGTTATGTTATCCTCGAATTTAATATTAGGAGTTAGGGTTTGCAGAAGGTTAAAGGAAAGGGAGAGGAAGAAGAAAGGGAAAAAGGAATAACAAACGAAGAAAAAAAAAAGGAATAACAAATTTTTTAAAGATTTTTTTCTTGCCATCTCATTTTTTTGTTGCACTGTACATCTTAGGTGTCAAAATGTTTTTACATGTTATCATTTTCCCGTCAAGTAACGGGACACGTAGGTTGATATTTGACGAAAGGGACCAAATCAGGGATTTTTTTAGTTTAGGAACCAAATAAGGGGTCCGTACAATAGTTCAAGGACCAAAAAGGGTTTTAACCTAATTGAAAGTGTGGCAATAATATTACTAGTGAAAGTTGTAAGAGAGATACTTTGATTGTAATTATCAAAAAATTCTAAAAATTGCAATTATTAATATAAAGTGTAAAATTAACGACTAATAGTTTTATGTAATTAAACAAATAAGACTATTGCTTCATTTTGACAACTCTTCTAATAAACTTTTTTCATAAAATACCTTATTTAAAAATATAAATTTATAATTCGTATATTATTTTATTTAATATTTTATATATTTTTACTAATTTTAATTAATATTTTATATATTTTTAGGACTAAAAAAAAAGAACAACCATTGCACAACACAAACCTATTGTCAAAATTATCTAACTGTTGGATAAAACAAAATGCATTGATAGTTAATTTTTAATTGCTATACCAAATATTTTTTAAAATTTAAGTTGTAGTTGTTTCTTACCATTTTATTCAATCTATTCATTAGTACAATTCAATATTTTCATGTGTATTTTGTTTTAATATTCAAACTATAAAATATAAATGAAGAGACAACTTTTTAATATTAGAGAATTCACTCTTATTTAATATTAAACCATGTGTATTATAGTATTAATAGACATTGTATAACTTAGTCTCTCTTTTTTTTTTCTTTTTTTGTAAAAATGTATAACCAAGTCCTTGATCTCTCTTACTAGGATTACCAATATAGTTATATATATTTTATTAAAAAAAAATGTTAGAGGGCTTGTCCGACTTTAAATAGAAAGTCTTTAAATAGAAAGTGTTGTGCAGTAAAAAAAAATACAACGGCTTTTTTGTATATTTTTATTGGGTTTAATTAAAAAAATCATCTACTAATTTTTAGTTTAATTTCAATTTTATCTATTATCTTTGAATTATTTCAATTCTATCTATTATCTTTCATATTTATTTCAATTTCATCTAGGCAGTTAAAGTTAATAGAAATCTTAAAGAAAATCTTCTTAAACCTTAGTACTCTAACTATGTTTCTTTTAATCTTTTAGTTCTTAAATTAATATTCACAATAAAAATAATTTTTATTCTTATTTTGCTAAAGGTGTTTTTTCAGAAAATTGTTTTACAGAGCATACTGCTTTCAGTCCACTTTGTAAAATTATTTAAATACCCTTAATTTTATTTTTATATTATTTTTGTATGAACATTTAAATAATTTTATAAGACAGATTGTATACAGTCTGTCCTATAAAACAGACTTACTCTTAAAATTTCTTATTCTAAACTTACTGAATTTCTTTGTCTGAATTACAATCTATCTCTATAAACTATTTTTTGATTCATTATATTTTATTAGGATTTAAGTGTTACTTTTTTAAAACTTAAAGAACTACTCTTTCTTCAAATCTAACGGCAACCTAACCTACTTTTTGTACAGTAGACTAATTTGAAATATTTTTCAAAGTTTCTAGATCATTTAGAAATGAAACAAACTTTCTAGACTAAACTAAAATTAAACTGAAAGTTAGTAGATGATTTTTTGAATTAAGCCATTTTTATCGAGGAACAAAGTTGAATCCAGTTTCGCAAAGTAGGGAGGAAAATAATTCATCTTATTTAATCATTTAATTTACTAATTAAAAGAAATATCATAATGGTTGCTGGATAAAATAAAATAAAGAATTAAAAAAATATGGTGGGCTCGATTTCCTTTTCTTCTCTGTAAATTGAACTGAGCACGAAAAGTCAGGGACCTTAGGTTTCAGTCGGGTATCTGAGCCACCTAACCCATTTCCGGCAACCGACAGGATCCGCCGCCTCAGCTGCCGCTTGTTACGTTTTCCGGTGAGTCTCAGCTTAATTTCATGACAATCGATTCTCAATTTCCCGATTTATCTTCATCTTTCGGTCTCAGTTTCTTCGTAATTCGATGATGATTTTTCCTAATTTCGAAAATTTTTTAGATTGATCTGATAAGCTTCGTTTGGAATTCAAGCTGTTTCTGTTTTTGTGGTGGTGTTTCTGATTGGAATTCGATCTCCGGCTAGTGTTTCTGCGGCAGATTGTGGGGGAAACAAGGAAGGAACCTTGTCTGTTTTGGGCGGTGGATGAGACGTAAACGGGAGTGTATGTCTCTCTGCCTCCCTTCATCTGTTCATCTATTCTGCGGTGTTGTGAAATTGCGTGATTATAGTAGGAAGGAGAACGGATATGCAGATGAGTGAGAGTCTTTCTACTAATAGTAACGCGTCGTCGGTGAGAGTGTCTTCTCCACAGCCGCAGTCTCAACAGTCTTTGAGGCGGCTGAGTTTGTGTTCCCAGATAGCAACCCACTCTTCCCCAATTGTGTTCCCTGAAAAACGCACCAAGAAGCTTAAGGCTTCCTCCAGGAGGTCTGAGGTTGGAGTTAATGATGTTCAGGCTGAGAAATCGAAGGGTGATGAGCACCGGATTGACATTGGAGGAGGTGATGAGAAATCTGATTTGCTGGCTGGCGTGGTGTACTCTGGTAAGCTCATTTTAGATAAAAGGAATAACACCACTACAGCCAGTAGTAATTCTAGCGATGTAGACCAGAAATCTTCTACTGGTGTTCCCAACCAAGAGGCTGTTGATGCTAAACTCACCAGCAAGGCTTTAGTTTGGGGTTCTCAGGTGTTGCCCCTTGACGATGTCATCTCGGTATGTCTTTCCCAGCTTTGCAGTAGTCGACCATACTCAACAATAAATTTATTTGCCTGACTTTGTGATGGGTCTAATTACTTAGATTATCTTGACAGGTAACATATAATGTTGGTCTTAGACATTTCACCGTGCATTCTTACCCTCTGAAAAAGAGTTCTTATGGCTTGTCCTGTTTTATAAAACCTCGAAGAAGTCGGAAGGACTTTCGTTTTGTGGCTTCAAGTGCAGAAGTGGCAGTTCAATGGGTTGGTGCCTTTGCGGATCAGCAGTGTTTTGTCAATTGTTTGCCTCACCCTTTGGTTTCTTCAAAGAAGCAGTCTTCTTCTGAGTTATTTCCAATGGATATTCCCCATGAACTGCTATTCAAGTGCAAGAATCCACCAAAAATGCTTGTAATATTAAATCCACGATCAGGGCGTGGTCGTTCTAGTAAAGTTTTCGATGGTATTGTTGAACCCATTTTTAAGGTATGTTATGTTCCTAGGTGCAATCTTAATTGTTCTTATTTTTGCAGTTTGTTTGATATAATCCTGCTTGAGATGCCAAGCGGCTGGATTGTATTGCACTTAAGATGAAAGTTAGAATAGGCCTTGAAATTAGTATTTTGGAATTTTGCTTCCAGGCATGAAATAACTTGCTTTTTTATTTTTGTGGATTTATTTATGAGTATAGTAATCTAATTATTAGAAGCAAATATTGAAGTTAGGTTCAGGGGAAAGCCATGAGATTTGTTTTTTAATAATTTAGAAAGTGGTCTTCTTGTTATTCTGCATTTTATTTATAATAGCCCATTTCTTAAGATTCTTTTATGTACATTTGGTTCTTGATTTTTGGATGATTCATTAGTATCTAGAACCACTTCAAAATTTACCTCCTTTACCCACCATTTTTTTACTTAGCAATTTTTTGCAAAGATATTTTAGCTTTATTGGATTATGCTTGTTCAAATTAGTTTGTTGTGTTCTATTCTTATTATTGTAATAATGGGTACTGGTGTTACTTCCTGATTCTTGAATCACTGCCAGTGTGTCTGTTTTTCTGGGTTTTTGATTGGTATCCAGTGCTTTTATCCCATACCAGGTCCAGGATATATATATATATATATATATATATATATAAGGTGCACTTCAAATTTTAGGATACATCTTTTCTTTGTAATTGCAGTGAAAACATGCAAAAGCATCACAGGCCTTGAGAACTTCCGACTCATGCATGATATGGTGATGTTTGTGCTGTAAAATATTCACTTCTGCAATAATTCTCCGAAATCATCTTTAGTATGCTTTTTGTGTTCTAGTTTCTCTTTCATGATCTCCTTATCACTCACGTTATTTTTTTGTTTGGTCTATTTTACAGTGTGGTTCATGTTTATATTCACAGTTAACATGGAAATATTGGCAGCTTGCAGGGTTTAAATTGGAGGTAGTGAAAACAACATCAGCTGGCCATGCTAAAAAGCTGGCATCGACCGTTGATATCAGCACCTGTCCTGATGGTAGTACTGCTTGATATGCCTTAGAATAACAAGTCTAATATGATCGTTGCCTATATTTTTGATGATCTTTGTTATCTTCTTAATGGTTGTGGGTCTGACCTTTTGTATATTTCGTCAGGAATCATATGCGTTGGAGGTGATGGAATTATCAATGAGGTTAGTCATTTGAGTTTAGTTCAATATTCATTCTTGTTTCTTTATTTATCTAGGAATTATGGTGTTTTTTGCACGCATCACAACTTTCCACTTAACTTTTTATTTTTGTGCACTTGGTGGGTGAATGTAATCAAGTTATTGGTTCAGATGAACTAAAAACAGCCTTCATTCAGCACTTAACCACCTCTTTTTTGTCAACTAAACTATGTGATTGTTTGGGTGAAAAGTTGCTTCTTTTCAATCAGGTTACATACAAATTTTCTAGTCAATGACTAATAAAGGTTCTGGAAGGTGTTTCATAGTTGTTGACAATTACTAGTCCACAATGCTTTAGAGACAATATCTTCCATATATCAGTTCTTGACAGGCAAAACTATTAGTTGTGATGGATTCTTGTCGATCTTTCTTTCATGCTTTTTCCATGCAATCTTCTTCTTCTTTATTATTATTAAGAAAACATAAGCCCTCACTTGTCTTGTGAATAAATATTATGTTTTATTCTTTATAGTACTCAGGCATTTGTTACATTTGGAAAAGTGATTTGAATTCTGAGGTTGTTGCAGATTGAATTGAACTTACTGTTTGCATTCTATGGAATTGATTCCTTCCACCTGACTACAAGTTGTGGCATTAAAGATTTAGATGAAGTCAAGATGAAGTTTTTTTTAACTAAGTTAAACATTTAAACGAAAAAGGACCACAATCAATTGCTGCTGTTTATGGGAGGATAATCCATCACCTTTTCAATAACCATGCTTGCTTTTTAAATATCCCATGGCAAAGGTTACCTGTAAAAGATTTCTTCCATCTTGTGTAGGTGCTTAATGACTACATAATGCTTCTTAAGGGCACCTCTATTTCCTTAAATAAGCATAATCTTCCTTGGTGATATTCTTGCCATATAACTGATTCAAAATAATCTCTATCACTTTTGAAACTTTCTGTCAATTTGAACTGCATCCTTTATATTTCTTTATTTGTCTCCTTCATTTCACAAAAATTGTATTCATGCATTCGTTCTCTAGTTCGTCTTAACCTAAGGCATTTCTAAATTCTAAGGTATCTCCATGACTGGACTCAGAGTTAATTGTTAGAGGAATAAATAGTAACAGGAAAGAAAAAGAAAGAAAAGACGTTCCAAGGCATGAAAGGAATCACTATCCTTAGGACATCAAAATGCCCTTGGTATACTAAAAAACTTAAAAACTAAAATCTGTCAAATACAGATATGAAGGAATTAAGATTGGAATGAAATGAACTTTTGTACCATTCCTTATATAGAGAACGAATGGGCATCTTCAATGGATATGTCAAATGGACACAACTCTTGCATAACAGACACATGCCTTTGAATTTTGAAACATGCATGGCCAGTTGCTTTTGAAAAGGTAAACTTAATTGAATTTAGCCATGTTTATATCAGATATACCCCGTTGTCTTCAACCATGATTAATCAGTGGTTATGATAATCTTGATCATGCCACTTAATCATCTGATTCTTAAATCATGCCTTCTGATCAACAAACAGCCATGATCAAGCCATTCTATCATGGACATGGTCTGATCATCTCTTTCAAACATTAACTATGTCCACCAATTCCAACATGTTTCCTGGGTAATATTGTTCAAGTCCAATCTTGCTAGTTTGTAACTTCGCTTTTTTCAAAGTCACCTCTATTTTAGTCATCTCTTTTAAACTATCCAACATTAATTGCTTTCCTCTCATAAAAAGGAAGAGAAGTTAATTGCTTTCCTCACTAAAACCTAGATTGTTGTCATAGAAGGGCTGTAGCATGCAATCTTGAATATGCCATATGTTCTCAGCCTAATCCTCTTTAGTAAGTTTTGGTGCATAAGCTGTCAAATATTTTAAGATTAGTTGTAGAAGATCCATAAACAGCTGGTTCGAGCCTTTGAGGATGAAAGTCTTGCTGATTACTCAGTGTAATTAAATTTGATAAAAGCTCTGGAATCAAATATTTAATGATCCTCCCTTTAAGTGGAGGGTAGGGTTATCTTATACATTCTACTGATGCTTCTGCTTACGTTAAAACTAATTTCTTTATCTTGGCACTTTATAGGTTCTAAATGGCCTACTTAGTAGAGACAACCAGAAGGAAGGAATTTCTATACCAATTGGCATTATACCTGCTGGATCTGACAATTCACTGGTTTGGACAGTTCTAGGCGTTAGAGATCCTGTTTCTGCTGCAATATCTATTGTGAAGGTAAACTTTTTACTATTATTATCTTCTTGGTGCTGTAAGTTTTTCATGAAATACAATCCTCCAGCTTGCCTTGCCAGTCTCCAGCCAGAATCTTATTTATTGGCTATTACTCTAATTTTGCGCCTACAGTGCTAAAGGTAAGAATTTACTCGTGAAAGTATAACATGCTGTTGTTTCTGTTAGTTCCCATGAAAAAAAAAGTAAAAATAAAAAACCTATGGTAGTACATTGTTATCATACATGATAGATCTACATGAACTAATAGAAAAAAGGAACTTGAATTTCTGAGGGTAATTTGCCATTTTTTTATCGTTGATTTTCAATCCTCTAAATTATTAGAGAGTTTTACGATTGCTGTTTACGTTTGTCTGCCTAGTAACAGTTGACTTGAGTGTGAAAGACTATATGGTATGTGTATGATGAATGTCTATTTGTTAAATAGGGAGTTGAATTGAAGTTGATGTCTATCTTGTTGGAAAATAGAATTTAGAAAATTCTAATCATTTACCATCGGTTTTTGTTTCTTGGGATTTAAGTATTTATTTACTTGCCAGAGCGTAATGGAAAATTTATAGATTTAGTTGCAATTTTTGATGTTTAAAAATAAAATTTGATATCCAATTGAAACTTTATGAATGGAGAATCTAATGTTATCCACAATAATTTTATGGGCTTATTCCTTATAGATCATGTATTTATGACATTTAATCATCCCTGTTGTATAGCCCAATTATTTTTCTAGTTTTTAATATATTTTTTTTCAGTTTGTGCTGGGGGCAAAAGTTTTGCTGTCAGATTGGGTGCTAGGGGCATGGATGGGTACAACTTACCCCACCCAAGTTACTTGACTTATACCTTGTCTATATTTTTTTTAATATACTATTATGAATCCAGTATTTTGCAGTCTGGACTTCAAAACACCTACCATTGGATGGGGGAGCCTATAAAGATAGAAATGACAACAAATGCATAATTCATACTAAGAAGACTAATCAATCAATGGGAAAATTTTTAAGAAAATAAATATGATAATTCCTGGACTGCAAAACACTTTTTTGTACTATTATGACTATTTATATGGTTAGAAATTATAATATTTTCTTAAAAATTTTCTATAAATTATCATATTTTCTTAGAAATGTTTTATCTTTTGAAGTATTAAGAAAAAGAGACAATGGATGGAGATTGTAGAAGATGAGTTAAAATCCCTGTGTTTACATGATTGTTAACCTCATTCTTATTGGCCATGGAGATGGGGAAGTATATTTTTTCCCTACTTTGCTAATGAGATAGATAATGGTAAGAGTAATACCATACCCGATGAAACCAACAAAAGTATGAAGTGTATATGAACAAAATTGGTGCAACATCCAAACTTTTTGAACAAAAAATGTGTATTATGTTTCATGGTTAATGAGCAGATGTTTTATGTTCTGTCTTAGCCTGGCCAATGAGCAGTTCTAGTTAAATTTACATCATTATTTCAGTTGATTTTATGCTTTAATTTATTTAGTTTTAATACATTTGTGCAGATCTTTGTATCTGCTACAGTGCTACTGGTCTCTTACATGTCTATTATTTTTGGTACTTTTGTTGGTTTCAGGGGGGTCTTACTGCTACAGATGTTTTTGCTGTTGAGTGGATTCAGACTGGTATTATTCACTTTGGGATGACCGTATCCTATTATGGTTTTGTTAGCGATGGTAAGTGATAGCAAGAGTTGATCTGACCTGGCTGTTTTAGGATTGCAATCTTTGCTATGGTTATATTGCTTCTTGAGTGCCTGCATTTTGGTACATGTGGTTGATTATTTTGTTTCTGGATTGCCTCTTTATGGTATGGTGACAGTTTTTTATTTGTGGCTTGGGTGTATAGATGCCCAATGAGGTTGCTGTTCTTCAAATTTTATAGAATTCTCTGATGTGCATTTCCATCCATTGGGTTTTTGTCATAATCATTAGCTGATACATGGAATGAATACCAGTTGCAGCCTAGAATGGATTGCAAGAAGCCATTTTATCTTTTCCTGTATATATTTTGATTTGTCCATGAAATATTAAGCATGTTTGGGGTTTGAAAGTTAATCTTTATCTGTATTTCTTCCACATGTTTTTGGTCATGTTGCAGTTTTGGAACTTTCTGAGAAATATCAGAAGCACTTTGGTCCACTGCGCTATTTTGTCGCTGGCTTCCTTAAGTTTTTGTGTTTACCTAAGTACAGCTATGAAGTTGAGTATCTTCCTGCAGCAAAAGAGGATCCAGAAGGAAGACACTCTGAAGTTATTGACATGTCTGATCTCTACACAGACATTATGAGGGGATCAAGCAAAGAAGGCATCCCCCGAGCTTCTAGTTTATCAAGTATTGACTCAATAATGACCCCTAGTCGGATGTCTGGGGGTGATTTAGATACAACTTGTAGTAGCACTCATGCTAGCGCTGAACCATCTGAATATGTGCGTGGCCTAGATCCAAAAGCAAAACGCCTATCATCTGGGAGAAGCAATATAACAGCTGAACCAGAAGTTATTCATCCTCAGTTACCACTATCAACTACTACAAACTGGCCACGGACCAGATCAAAGTCAAGGATGGACAAAGGATGGACTGGACTGACCACTGCACATGATCCGACAAGATGTTCTTGGGGGAATGTTGTAACAAATGATAAAGAAGATATATCTTCAACATTGTCTGATCCAGGTCCAATTTGGGATGCTGAACCTAAATGGGACAGAGAGGCTACTTGGGATGTGGAAAATCCAATTGAATTGCCAGGACCACCAGAGGATGTCGAGGCAGGTATAAAGAAGGAACTTGCACCAAGGAATGAAGAAAAATGGGTTGTTACTAAAGGTCAATTTCTTGGCATCCTTGTTTGCAACCATGCGTGCAGAACGGTGCAAGGTTCTCAGGTGGTGGCACCAAAAGCTGAGCATGATGACAACACCATGGATTTGCTATTAGTTCATGGGAGTGGGCGATTGAAGCTATTGAGATTTTTCTTGCTGTTGCAGATGGGCAGACACCTTTCTCTGCCATATGTTGAATATGTTAAGGTATGAATATATGCTTTCCTGCTCCTTTCACACTTCAATTCTAAAAGCAGAGATGTATTGCAAATCTAAATCTATAAACTTGATTGTTGAGCCCATGAAAATGCATCTAGCTGCAATCTCAGAACACTTGAAAGAATCTAGATGTAATTGACAAGTGAAGAAGACAATATATAACAAAATTGTTGTCACTGTATTTAACATGCATATCAGACAGTGGTACTAACCAACTTCTCGGTTGAACTTATTTTAGCAAGTTAGCTACAAAAGTTCGTTTAGGGATTTAAGGTAAACTAACTGCATGTTGGATCCACTGACTCAGTAAGTAAAGTAGTGACTAGGGAATGAGGGGAATACGTGAATGAGTTTCCTGTTGCATTATGGAGTTGGTGATTCTGTGCTATACTTTTACTTAGTTATTCAGTGCCTCTGTCAGAAATGGGAAACTCAGAGAGTGTGACCATCAAAAGCAGATATGGCAATTCTACTTTTATTTGGCAGCTCTCTGACCAACTCTCTTTAATAGTCTTTAGTTGGTGTATTTCATCACTTGGATATGATATAGCTTTTATGTTGTTTTGTAAGTTCCTCATCTTAACAATTTCACAATTTCATTCTTTATCTCCCTTATGTGTGGGTTACCAGAAGCATCATTTTTAAAGTTCCATTGAAATGCAGGTAAAATCAGTAAGGCTTAAGGCTGGGAAGCACACACACAATGGCTGTGGCATTGATGGTGAGTTTTTCGCCCTCAACGGCCAAGTAGTCTCTTCATTGCTTCCAGAGCAGTGCAGACTAATTGGGCGCTCCCCTGGTCATCACATATAATGGACTGAGAGCTCTACCTTGTTTGGTTCTTTTTGTCTTTTCCTGGGATGTGAACAAACTCTTTATACTCGAGAATGTGCAATGCGCAGAGTCTCCATATACAAAACAGAAACATCTTTCTGGTATATTCTTCATTTAACCCCTTACCCATTGTGCCATTATATTCATATATATATATATATATATATATATCTGAGGTGCCTGTAAATCTTTTGTTGGGTCATGTATCTGCCACTCACTGATTTTACTATCATCGTTTGCTTTATTTGTATTTGTATTGTCGAGCATTGATGTCGATGAAGTTAGGAGAGAACTAGTGGATGGCCTGAACTGTCTCGAGTGATATATATTTGGGTGATATTAATTCCAACTACAAATATAGTGTGTTCAAACAAATGTGCATGTCATTGTCGAAGTGTCTCTCACTTTACGGCTTATGATGGAAGCCATTACGTGTGTTTTGTTCCTAATCCTTCGTATCTCCTCATTCTATTGGTTCACGGTTTTAGCCTAAACTGGCAAAATATGAAATGTTGGTCCGGGTTTAAAATGCCTAAAATACAAACAACAGTATAGATATATCAACTCAGAATGTTGTGAAAACATGGATTAATATTTTGTTTTATAGGTCCGAACTGAAAACTGAAAAGAGCATATCTATGGGTTTTATATGAAATGGTTGAATTATTAATTGAAGTGGAAGGTTGTGTAGGTGTTTCCCTTAAATTTAAGTTACTAGCTTGAAGCCTTCTATGCATATGCATGAAACTTTTAAAGGGCATGTTTACGCTTTGTAGCGTTCAGCTCTTGTAATCCTGTTTGTTTCCCACCTTAATGGTAATAATTTCTGCACCACTAACTAGTCACAGGTCACGAAAAGCTCATCCTAAAGGGTAACAGCAACAGAGGAAAGATGAGCAAAATTGTTCCAGATGGAGGTACAATTAGTCAATTACAGTTAAGGGTCAACAAAGTGTCGGAAACTAGCGCCAATCACAAAAGTTACATGTTGCAAAATCAAATTTACCCTTAATCTAGCTAAAGGTCTTTGTTTGAACCCGTTCGAAAATTCTATCTTCATCCCAAGATGAGGCTGTATGGACAATGTTTATTTAAAATAAATTCTCGCCGTAAGACAACTTTTATTGGCTCTTTTAATTCGAATAAGATGCATGAAGAAATATGCATCATTTGATGTCATGTGTACATTCTGAGTTTTAAAATATATTTTCATTGTAAAAAAACAATATTAATTTTGCATTTGGTTATTTACCTTACCCAAGCATCTTTCGCTACATGTCAAAATATCAGTCTAGGAAGATGAGAATTTTTATGGTAGGAAGATACAATATTTATTGTAAGAGTTTATCTAACATATACTTTTATAACACATATTAAGAGTTCATTACTTGCATTCCTTTTCTCATTAATTTGTATAAAAAAAAAAACTATTCTCATTTTCAACACTAGTGATATATGCATGATTTTCATTGATTGATTGATAGAATTGAAGTTAACCTTTATTTATTTCATAATAACTTTGCCATAAGGGCAATAAAAAAAAAAAACTTTACCCTAAGGGCTTAAGAGCATGTTTGGTGAAATTTTGGTGAAACTTATAAGAGTTTTTACTCTTTTTTTTTTGTACTGTTTATGAGTAATAAGTTTAAATTTTTATTGAAGAGAAAATTTTAAAGTTGTTTTTAAAAATAGAAAAAAATGAGTAAAAAGTGAATAAAAAGTGAGTAAGAAAGAAGTTTATAAAAAGCATAAATTTGAAAATTTTCAAAATTTACTGTTTAAAGTTTTTTTTAAGTTAAAAAAAAAGTTAAAAAATGTAAGTTTTTAAAAAGAAAATTTAAATTTATGAAACATAAATAGTATCAAAAAGTTGAAGCTCTTACAAGCTTCACCAAACATGCTCTAAATTAAAAAAAACCCTTGTTGTAAAGCAAACATAGAGCGACTAGGGGAGACAAAGACCATGAAGAGTTTTATCCTTCTTTCTTCTTTATCTTTCCCAAACTATAATAAGCCCTGCATATAATAGACTAGTTTACAAGAATTGTAAGAGTTACAATACAAGAGTTAGTCACCACTAAATAGGAATAAAACACCACTAGATACATGGGAAAATGGGGAAGTTAGTTACCATTATACTGAGCATGTAAGTGTATGGCAAAGTGGGAAAGTTAGCCGCCATTATATTGAAGTGGGGAGATGAAAGGTGAGGAAAATGAAATATCCACAACAAATATTCATAACACCCCTCAAGGATGTTCACCTTTTATCATACATTTGTTAAATTGCCTCCAAAAAAAAAAAAAACCTTACTAGGAAAAATTCAATAAGAAAAAACCATGGCAAAGGAAAAAAAAGTGTGAAGCATATGCTCCCTCTCACTTTAATGAGTATTTTTTTTATCAAGCAATACATACCTCTCTTATGCACTAATTACTCAAAAGTTTTAGTGACCAATAGTCTTATTAAAAAAATTTGCTAGATTCTCACTTAAGTAAATTTGATGGACGCTATTTCATTTTTCTCCAAAAGTTCCTATATTGAAAATGACTTCAATGAGATATGCCTTCTTTCTATCTACCTTAATGTAACCATTAATTACTTGTGCAATGGATGTACCATTGTCCATTATCCTTGCATAAGATCAAAGATCTACTCCACACGTATTACTGACCTGTCTCACAGAGAGGGCAATCAATGGGGTATTTTCAGTTGGTTTTATCTGTTTGTATTTTCAGAAAAATAGAGAGAAAAAGAAGGTAAGTTAATGATGTCGGTCTAGGCATGAATAAAAAAAGAAAAGAAATTATTTTTTTTAATATTTTATTCTATTAGCGACAGAGAAAACGTTGAAACGTGATACAAGTTGATGGATGGACCAAAGATGCTCACTCTTAAAAATGTCTATGGTGTTTTTTTGACATGATTAAAGATTTTTGGATTTTTTTGTCTATTTCTATAATGTTTAGAAATTCTATTTGACATTAAATCATTAAATTAAACAAAAAAAATAATAATAATAACAATGAGAACAAAAAATCAATTCAGTGAATTAACTTCTCAATCTTCTTCTCCTTCCACTTTTTTCCACCTTATTTTCTCATTCCTCCTCATTCATTCTTTTTCTCACCATATTTTTCTTATGTTTTTATGGAGTCTCATCGATTCTCTTGATCATTAGGTTCAAATTCCAAATGATTTTCATGCAGAACCCAATCTAGCTAGGTCCTACCCAGCTATGGGGTTCTCATAGAAAACCTAAATTGGGTTCTTCAAGTATAACCAGTTAGGCTCTCATGGTCCTTGAAGAACCTTGGTTCCATGGAAATGTTGAAATACGCTTCTTCTTATTTTTTTAACCAAAATGAGATCTGTGGTTAAAGTTTAAAATTGGAAGGGTTTGATGTTGAGTTTTAGGGGACGTCATAGCATAATAAATTAAAACTTTTCCTCATCAAACCCACCTATAGGATCTTTATGGATACGGACACATCTGTGGTTAAGAAAGGAAGGCGATTTCCTACCTCAAGTGAAGTGTGGCTCATTGGTGCATTGCTCTTAATCTTGTACGTTGAAGAAGCTTAAAGGACTTCAAAGTTGAACTCTATAATGGTGATCCACATGCACGTATCCAGGATTAAGGGAAGTCTTCCTTCCTTGAGTGCTAGCTTGGGTAAATTTCAAATTGTTTTTCTCTTCAAGGTTTTGGTTCTAATATCAAGTGTAAAGTTTGTTTATAAAATTTTCTCAAACCCAAATTAACAAATTTTGCAAATTTCATCTAACTAGTTCTTCAAAAAGGAGAGG
This sequence comes from Rubroshorea leprosula, assembly GCA_020521535.1. Classification (NCBI taxonomy): domain Eukaryota; kingdom Viridiplantae; phylum Streptophyta; class Magnoliopsida; order Malvales; family Dipterocarpaceae; genus Rubroshorea; species Rubroshorea leprosula. The sequence continues at coordinate 5,770,147 of BPVZ01000004.1, forward strand.
ATGACACCAATCTTCTAGCTAAAGCTATAACCAATCTTGTGGGAGAAACAATGAGATAGAAGATAGAAGGGGAGAGAATCTCTATTTTAGTGGTTAAGAATTCTATATTTTGATTTATTGAAAATGTGTTGGAATTTAATAAGGTAAGTTTTTAGTGGAGGTCTATTTGCAACCTTCGTAAAGAATAAAATTGAGTTTTTGTTGGAGCTAACAATTAAATTGAAGGTACTATCAAGTGAAATAAGAGTTTCATTGTCATTTTAATTAGTTCTAGGTCCATCCTTTCTTTTCCTCTCCTCTGAGTTGATATTGTCCTTTACTATAAAATCAACTTTTGCCATCGCTTGAGTATTAGAGATGAGCAAAGGAAGAAGATGGAGATAGGGCAAAGTAGAAGAGAAGGGGAAAATTTTTTTTCTTTAAAAATTCCTTTAAATGATTTTAATTTAGAGATTTATGTTTTTAAAGTCAAATTACAAAATAAAAATGCAGTTTAAACACTAAATTTACTAAAATAATAGGTTAGATTATACTTTTATTGTGCAATTTAACTTGAAAACATTTTTTTTTTGTTAATTCAAGCTTTAATTTAAAATTTCTATGTTGGCTTAATAAATTTTCATGTATTGTTATAATTAAATAATTTTTTTTTAATAATAAAAGAACAAAGAAGCCATACTACCAACTAACGAACAGAATTTAAATTAAGGGCTAAAGTGACAAATGAAGTTATGAGACCAAAACGGATCTCAATTTAAAAGTTGAGATACCTTACTGGACCTTTAACCTAAAAATCATTATTACAGGAGGGACAGGGGGATCGGAAAACTTTTGAAAGCGGCCTTCCTCCTCTCTATTTGAGTGCTGGACCCTCTGAAAGATCTTCACCTAAACATCACTTCTTGCTGCTCAGAACAAGAGAGTTTGTGGGATGTGGGTTTGGAAGCAAAGAAGGAAAGGAATACGCCATACCCATTTCCCCCTCTAGTTCTACATTGCTATCTACACGTGGAAAAATACACATTATCCTCTATTTTTCTCGATTGCTTGTTATTCAGTAGCCACCCGTAATCTACTCTTTTTTTTTTTTGTTGGGTTTTGAGTGTGGAGGAAGAAGGGAGGGGACGAGTAGAGGGAAAGATTTGTTTTTGTGGACAGCTTGAAGCAACGACTTTCGAACTCGATTTCTGGTGAAATGTCATTTACCTGATGCTTCCCAATTTTTTTCTTTTCATCTTGGGTTTTGTTTCTTTTTTCCGATCTAACAGTGTGTTTGTTGATTTTGGGTTGGAGGTAGCATTGGGAAATTTTACAATGAAGATGGGATCTACGCCGTCGTGTCATTAGATTTGATTTGAATGTCTGCTAGGGTTTTTCTGTCTGCAGTTCCGTTTCCGCCATGACTACCAAACGTGCTTATAAACTCCGTATCCTTCCCTGCCCTATGTTTACGTTTATATACTAGCTTACAGTCTTTTAGGGTTTGGTTAGTTTGTGGGAAATTTTATTGCTTGTAGATATGCCTGATCTGGACTTGTTTGAACTTTAGTGATTGCCCAAAACAGATCTCTGTATTGTTCTGTTTTTGTTTGTTATTGTTTGTATGTTGTTGATTTATTTGCCGGCTCAGTTAGCTGAGGACAGCCTTAACTGACAATTTGTAAATAGAGGAATTTGTGGCACATTCCTCTAGTGTCAATTGCCTCAAGATTGGGAGGAAATCTTCAAGGGTTCTTGCGACTGGAGGAGAAGACCATAAAGTCAATCTCTGGGCTATTGGTAAACCAAATGCCTTACTGGTAATTTCTCCCATATTCTCTCATCTTTTATTATTATTATTATTGTTATTGTTATTATTATGATGATTATTATTATTTTTAAATTGCTTGTGTTCTAGAACTCAGATGGTATTTTCATTGTTGGTTGTCTGTTGCAGTCCTTGTATGGGCAGCTCAATAAGTTTATTCCATAGGATCAATTGGCTTCTTAATTCTTAAAGAAGGGCAACACAAATGTGACAAATAATATTATCTTGTTATTTTCTATACAAAGCTATTTCTGTTGTTGGCTTTAAGGGGGCAGCTAATAAAGACTATGCACTTGTAAAAACAGCTGCCTGTCATAAGATTTCATCTTTCAGGCCAAGCATTTCTTATACACTAACCTCACAATTGAACCTTCATACACACAGAGTTTGTCAGGACACACAAGTGGAATAGATTCTGTGAGCTTTGATTCCTCAGAAGTCTTGGTAGCAGCAGGTGCTGCTAGTGGTACAATCAAGCTTTGGGATTTGGAGGAGGCAAAAAGTATGCTCTTCTGATTCTGTAAATATGTATATATATATATATTTGCATATTCCTGTTAATTTTACATGTTGCTTTTAAACTATATTTAATTGTTATATATATGCATATTCCTGTTAATTTTACCTGTTGCTTTTAGACTATAATTAATTGTTATTGTTATTTATGTTATGCTGTCACTTCTCTACATTAATTTTCTTTCAATCTGATTCTTGTCTAGTTGTTCGTACTCTGACTGGTCATAGATCCAATTGTATATCTGTGGATTTCCACCCATTTGGAGAGTTCTTTGCATCTGGCTCTCTTGACACAAATCTCAACATATGGGATATCAGAAAAAAAGGGTGTATCCACACTTACAAGGGCCATACTCGAGGTGTCAATGCAATTAGATTTACTCCAGATGGCCGATGGGTTGTATCTGGTGGAGAGGACAACATTGTAAAGGTCAGCATTGTTTTCCTATGGTTTATGGTGTTTGTGGTGTTTGCCTGTCTGTTTTAGAGAAGTCTCTTTCCCCTTTATTTTATTCC
>BPVZ01000004.1:5773085-5784740 GCA_020521535.1 Rubroshorea leprosula
ATTTTCTTTCAATCTGATTCTTGTCTAGTTGTTCGTACTCTGACTGGTCATAGATCCAATTGTATATCTGTGGATTTCCACCCATTTGGAGAGTTCTTTGCATCTGGCTCTCTTGACACAAATCTCAAGATATGGGATATCAGAAAAAAAGGGTGTATCCACACTTACAAGGGCCATACTCGAGGTGTCAATGCAATTAGATTTACTCCCGATGGCCGATGGGTTGTATCTGGTGGAGAGGACAACATTGTAAAGGTCAGCATTGTTTTCCTATGGTTTATGGTGTTTGTGGTGTTTGCCTGTCTGTTTTAGAGAAGTCTCTTTCCCTTTTATTTTATTCCCCTTTTTTCCTCAGCAAGTTGGCATAGGATTGTGTGTAGGATGAACTGGTGTGGTGGTTAGGTCTTTCAATTTTGTTATTCGCAGTCTGCTGGTCATGGCCAAGCCTCTCACTAGGGAGTTGGGACGTGAATTTGAGACCAATTCAACCATAGAGTGGAGCTATGGGTTTGTCTATGTAAAAGTTAAGGTCTTCAATGTGATGATCCATTGTTACAAACCATGTTGTGTTTGATTTCCTATGTCAGCCACCCATTTCCCTATCATCTATAAACATGTTTGGCTTATTATTACATGGTTGGTAAGAGGTGCATGCATGCAGGTCTGTTTAACTAGAAGTAAGATTTGACAGCTGCAAGGGTGTTTCTTCTGTGCATAGATATATAAAAGCTTAAATGCACATGCTTAGAAAAATTTAAGTATGTAATATTTTTAGTTCTTTTGTTGGTATTGGATGCCTTAATGATCTTTTCCATGTACAATATGTGAGCAGGTATGGGATTTGACTGCTGGAAAGTTGCTGCACGATTTCAAGTGTCATGAGGGCCAGATTCAGTGCATAGATTTTCATCCCCATGAGTTTCTGTTGGCAACAGGTTGGTTATCCAAACAAACTGTTAGATATTATTAACTTTAGAACTCATTCTGCAATTAAATTTTTTATGCATGTTATATCTTTTATATAAATTATTAATAATTTATTCATGTGATGATTTTCTCATAATAGCATTCTAACCATGTGTCAAATTGTTTCATCCTCCGTTGCTCTTGGTTGATTTTCCTTTCAGCTGGCATGTAACATCATCAAATTTACCACAGGAGAAATAAGTTGATGGAATTGTCGTCTTCTGTCTGTGCAAAAAATTCTTCTAGCTTGTAGCTTTGGTTTATCCTTATTCGTTGGCTCCCCTAGGTTTATGTTTGCATGCTAATGAGGCCCCTCAGTTGACATTGATTTCTTCAGCCGAATTTGGCTAGTTTTAAATCTTAAGTACTAAATTTACAGTAAAAAATTTGAGAAAAGTGATTGCCACATAAGATTCACTATATTCAAATTCAAGCAAAGAGTAAGTTGGGCTATTTGAGACTGAGACAGAGAGTTTGAAAGATAGGAGTGTAAGTGTAGTTGTAGTATAAAAAGCATAAAGATTGAAAATCCTAGATCTGATATCTAAAGTCTATACGTGAGAAGAAATGTCAATAGAAGATTTGGAGCTCTGTGTATGCTGCAATACCATCTTTATCTGCTAAGACTTCTTAAAAGTAAATCCACTTAAACTATGAGCTACACGGACTTTAAATATCTGCATCATAATATTGAGGAAAACTGGAAGCTTGCTTTTACTCATGGAGACTGTGTTAGTTTCTTGACTTCTCCAACTTGTGGAGTCATTCTTGCATTCATGCCAGCACCAAGCAGTTTAATTTTCTTCATTCCTAAACCCTAATGCAGTAGAGATTTGATAGGTAAGAATAGTATTTGCTCAAGGCCCAAATTCTTAAGACATTAGTGACTGAATTATGTCCGCTGATATTCTTCACACTTCTGCTGCTTCATTTATTTTCATTACAACCCCATCCACACTGTTCTCTTTTACTGGTTTTGACATTTTTATTTTCTATAGGTTATGCTAGGTTAAGGGGTTTTGATAGGTTTGGGTTTCTTTTGTTGGTGATATTTTGAGCTACTTTTGAAGTAAGAGAGATTCAAAATGCCTCAAGTCTGAATTTTTGTATATATCCCTCTTTGATCTTTGTGCATAGACATTTTCTAACTATCAACAGTTTCCTTACATGAGTGGAGGTTGAAATCACCATCTGGATGAGGTTGCTGTCTCTAAGATCATTTTTATCGCTTATGGTTTTAGCTTTCTTGATTTTTGTTCTTCTCTCTTTATTGTCCTTTTGATTACCCTTTTTATGTAGGTTAAATCCCCAATTTAGTCCCTCAACTATTGTACAGACCCCTGATTTGGTCCCTGAACTAAAAAAATCCTTGATTGGGTCCCTACTGTTTACTAATTTGGCCCCAAGTTGGTCATTTTGTACAAAAGCAGATAATGTGTCTCATTATTAATGTGACACGTGGAGTTAAGTAACAGTTTTTTACTGTTAAGTAATGGACACATCAGCTATTTTTTAACAGAGGGACCAACTTAGGGCCAAATTGGTAAACAGTAGGGACCAAATTCAGGGTTCGTACAACAGTTGAGGGACTAAATTGGGGATTTTTTTAGTTTAGGGACCAAAGCAGGGGTCTGTACAATTGTTGAGGGACCAAATTGGGGGTATAACCTTTTATTTATATTTGCATGTATTTGCAATGGTTTGTAATTTGTAATTCATATTTTTCAAGAACAATCAATTTATATTTATGATCTTTGACACTACATATTCAGCCTTTTTATTATTATTTAAGCTTTTCTAACAAGTTACCATAGGCCATATTACACCCTTTTATTAGAATTTTAGAGAATTCTTTTTGTTTTCTGAATTTTCTCAAATGACTTAAATGTATCTTGTGTGGAAAGGCCTTCATAGATCTTGTGTCTAAACTACGATGTGATATTGAGGTAGAAATTTTCTCTCCACCTGCTTTCTCTGCCAGCATGACCTTGTGGAATTCTTATCCCAGGATGTGTTGCATTGTGTTGGGCTAATATTTCTCATGTGTTTTAGGTAGTCTCTTATTTTTAATAAACTTCATTTTGGCTTTTACACAGGTTCAGCTGATCGCACTGTTAAATTTTGGGACCTTGAAACATTTGAGTTAATTGGTTCTGCTGGGCCTGAGGTATTTTATCATGCCTTATGGTACTACTGTACTGCTATTTTCTTGATGGAGTTAGTGATCCATATTGGGATTGTAATACCTTTTATGATGCTTCTTTTATGTGCAAAGCTTTATGTGAATTTTTTCTTTTTCTATTGTAGACCACTGGAGTGCGTTGTTTGACCTTTAATCCTGATGGAAGGACTTTGCTTTGTGGATTGCATGAAAGCCTGAAGGTGAGTTCTTTTTGTAGTCTTATTTGTTTATGAGCATATAAGCTCCATGCTTTCCCTCAGCCTGTACTCTACTTTTCTTTGTTCAGCAAAATAAATAAATAAATAAAGGAAAAAAAATAGGTACTTCAATTTCCTTGGTAACTTTGTAGGTTTTCTCATGGGAGCCAATACAATGCCATGATGCTGTTGATGTTGGATGGTCAAGATTGTCTGATCTTAATGTTCATGAGGGAAAGCTTCTTGGTTGCTCATATAATCAAAGCTGTGTGGGAGTATGGGTTGCAGACATCTTGGTATTGCTCGGTGTTCCTCATTTCCACTTGTTAATTGGTCTTCTTTATTTTCTGGTGCTTATCATGTTGTGAATTTTAGCTCACATCTTGTATATATATATATATATATTTCTTTACAGCGCATAGATCCATATACAGTTGGTAAAGTTACCCGTTTGAATGGGCACTCAGAACCTAAATCAGCCCCAAGTGGAAACCTCACCGTATTGAATGAGAACACAGCAAAAGCTAGTTCAGGAAGAGTGTCTGTTTCACAAAACTCAGATCCTTTAATGAAGGAGACAAAATCTCTTGGAAGGTTATCCATTTCACAAAATTCAGATCCTGCTAAGGAGCCAAAAGGTTAGGCATGTTCTAAAAATTATTTAATTTTTATTTTTATAAAGTTTCACTTTTGTTCTTGGCTTTTTATTATTTTCATTTTTTAATTTATTCATCGCTGGCCTTCTTTTGTTTCACATCTGTGGTGGAATTTAATAGTTATCTGTCCATTGGTTCAAGAGAATGTGGTCTTTGATTAATAGAATGGAGAAAAAGGATTCACATAGATTGTGGTGTAATTGACCATAGATGTTAGGCTAGACATAAATAAGACCTATTAACTAATGCTTTAGATCTGATGCTTAGCTCTTGCAAGATATAAATAAGCTATAGATTGAAGTACCCCTCAGAGATGTTATGGAATAGTGGGAACTACTAATTTGTGGAAAGCTAATTTTGTGAGGTCTACTACTGTTTCTGTGTCATCTTATACCAGTTAATAAACATTGTTTGAAGCCACAGGAAATGTACCTGGAACTCCTCAGAAAGTCAATTTGAATACAGCTCCAAAGACAATGGTGCCTGGTTCAACAGTAATTTCTAATACAACAGCCTCAAAAAGGAACTCTTCAAGGGCTAACTCAGCTGTCAATGTGCCTATTTTTAACAAGGCAGATGTCATACCTGTGATTGTGCCTAGAACAGATACAAGGCTGGAGCAGGCAGCTGAATCCAGAAGGGAAGTTGGAATTGTGGGGGTATCACTGGAGCAGGCAGCTGAATCCAGAAAAGACACTGGGATTGTGGGAAGAACTTTGGAGCTGGCATCTGAATCCAGAAAAGAACTCAGTATTGTTGGAAGAACAATGCCATTCTCTCTGCAGTCAAAGGCATCTAACTTCCGAAAGTTTACAAATAGCAGGGAAGACATGGACCAGCCAACTGTATCTGTTCCCTTGGAGACCACAGGTGCTAAGGCTACTGAATTGAGCAGTGCTCCAGATAGGAGTAGATTTCCTGCAGTTAAAAGCACAATTCAAGGGACATCTGATGCTGAAAGGGGCATGGTAGATGATAAGTGTATTGGCTCTGGCAAGAATGAAGTGAACTCAGTGATGGATTTTCCTGCAGGCTACAGGGATGAAAGTTGTATGTTTCCCAAACTTTACATACAATTTTTGCCTTTGACCATGGTTTTCATTTTCAGCTGCTTGTTCTTCCAGACTTATTCAATCAGCTACAAAAAGTTTCAACCTTTGGCAATTAAAATAGCTTACGGCTTAGATGTTTTTCTCATGTTCTATTATGACACTGTCTGATAACGGCAAGGAGGTCTGAAAAACTTTACCACTTGTATTACTGAGATATTATTATGGGAGGGTTTCTTGCCAAAAAAATGTGGGAGGGTTGCATGGCTGAAAGAGATCAAGAAAGGGAACCATCTAAAGAAATCATTTTGAATTCAGATGGCAATATCTGCTAGTTGTTAACCTAGGCAAATTATATTCTGCTATTAGAAGAAGAAAGAAGTATGGATCAGGATGCCAAAGTTAATTTAATCTCTTTTTTTCTTGTGCATAAATTAAAATGTGGCTTGAAGAAAACTGTTCAACATTAACTGGAGAAAAGGGCAGGGCTTTCTAAAGGGACATAGTAGATCCTTGGGCCTTAGGGAAAGTTGATATGGGATTTCCTTTTTCAAGTATTTGTTCTTGAGCAGATGTAACTCTGTTAATGCAGTGATAGAGAAATAAAATTTATGGAGAAGTATAGGGGATTTTTGAGATGAGGTTGTAACCTTGAGTTAGAGTTAAAAATGAGTATGCAAAATGTGTATGTTATCAGATTAAATGCATGCTTGATTCATGGATCTTCTTCACTAACAAGCTTGGACTGTTTGTTTAATAACAATCTGAATTTTGTGTTTCTTAAGAAGAATTTCTTAATGGATCTTTTAAATACTCACACTGAATCTTCAAAGCTTTTGCTTCAGATGAGACTTGGGGCCATAGAGCAAACAGAGATGTGTATCCAATGGAAAGTCAGAGAGGTATGTTCTTAGTATCTGGTTGATATTTATACATGTCAGCAAAATTGTTACTCATTAACCCCTTAAATATTTAGGAAGACGTTCAGTTACTATAAATTGGGAGAGAAGAGGGAGATCTTCTAATTATGAGGGGTCTACTGCAAGCATCTCCCTTGGGAATGCATCTGGAGTCAACATGCCTCCCTTTAGTGCAGTATGAAGTTTAGTTGTTTATTTGACCTTTTTTTTTTATTAAAAGCAAATAATTCTTATTTCATATTTATGCTAATTTATTCATTTATTATTATTATTTTTTTTGAAGCTTAAACAGAGAGGATATCCTTCATCTACTGAAAAGCAAATGCCTTCAGCTAGTGATGAAGATGCTATTGCAGATTTAATGGAGCAACATGATCAATTTTCTGGTTTTATGCAGTCTCGTCTAGTCAAGTTACAGGTAATCACAAAATGGTGATAATCAATTTTTTCTACCTTTTTAAAATTTCTAATGTTGCTGCTTACTATTCTGCATTTTGTGCATATTTTATGAACTTGAGGCCCAGTGGCGTAGGGAGGTTAATTTAGGTACAATATGTGGTGTTAAATGCCCTCTTGAACACAACAAAGGAGGTCATTGGTGGTTTCTTACTAATATTAAATCTCTCTTTAACAATTGAGTTGTTAACTGATCAATTCTCTTCAAAATCTCACATGATTGCATGCTATTATTCTACATTATTCATTATTGCCTAGAGGAAAATTATGATGATCGCTAGAAGGTCAGTATTTATGACCATTACTATACATTTTTCTCTTTCCACTTACTGATTGTAATTATGCATGTTTTAAGAGTTCAGAACAACATCAATAAAATGTGGAAAAATGTTAAGCTGTGACTAATAAGTATTAATTTATTTATAAATAGATTTAATGGCAACAAAAATCCCTGACCTTACTGGAAAATGAAAACCAACATCCTCAAACTATTATTTTGGCAATTAATATCCCTGAATTTATTTTTGATAAATATGCAAGCATAGTTCTTTGGTTACACTTGGTTCTAGCATGACAACATTAAAAGTTAAATTTCCCTCTTTAAAATATTTATTTTTTGTGTCTTTCATTCACAACAATCCCAAACCCTTTTTCTCCATCCTGCCACTTTGAAGAGAAGAATACTGGTAGCCTGATGTAATCTAATCCTTAATTTCTTCTTTTCTCCCTATATTTGAATCCCTTTTCCACATCTATAATATTTATCTATGTTTCTGGTGTTATCAAGTTTCTAGCTTTCAAGCTCAAATCCATGCCAGGTTTTGGCATTACATCTCTGCCAGATGTCCTCCCCTCCGTATCTCAATTCCTGAACCAACAACTTTGATTTGCCTCATACTCTAAATAAAAATTAGTGCTATGCATCTTCCTTTTTCTATTTCCTTTTAGTTTCTTTAATGATTATCTTCTTCTTGAAGTTTTTTGCTCTTAATTTGTTTTCAATGCCGGTATTGTGTTTTGGCTCAGTTTTGTGATTTCATCTAAGTATTTTCTGCTAATAGAGAAAGGTGCTGAATTGGATCTTTTTGCTGCCGTCACCGGTGCTGGAAATTCTCTTTGAGAAGTGCTAAAAAATAAAAGAAACTGGATTAGGGCCAATCATTGCCTGAGTGCAGCTGACACTTCTCTGATAGATTCATTCTTTTTTTAGTATTTCAGAGTTAAAATGATTTCTTTGTGCTTTGAGTTGTTTGGTTCAGCCATTTGATCTCCTTTTATAAAGAAATTGAGTTGCATATTGTTGATAAGGCTTGCTTAGTTTGGTTTAATCTTCTATTGAAGATCAAAGTTTTTGCTGGTTAGGGGAAGCAGAAGGGGAAATGGGATGGAAAATTTTGAATTAATGAACTGTTTATTAAAATGAAGCTACCATCATAAAGAAGGAAAATTTTAAACATTTATTTGGTGGGAGTTTTACTTGTGGGTTCCTCTAAATACATCTCTAGGCAAAATATAAAGTCTGGTAGTGGGCCCCATGTATAAAATGAATATTTTAGTCAGCAAAGTTGACTTTTAATGTCCTTGCATGGAAGTTATAATGGAAGTAACAGAAGGGCCATGGTTGCCTTTTTTCAAGGACATTGGTTCCCATTTTCATTTAAAATCAGAGATTTCTGTTACATTAATCCTTTATAAATATTCATTTTAAGCCAAAATGTATGAAAAATACTTCACTGCATTAACTTCAATAGATCTAATAATAAAATGCCAAAGAATGAGAGGGAAAAAAGGGAGAATATTTAGAATATAATATCAAATGAGCAGACAAACATCCTTCAAACTGTATGGCCTTTGATTGTGCGGATTTAATAAAATAAAGAAATTGACTTACTGATTTGAAAGTGTATTTAATGATCAAATGAGCAGTCAAAATGATGTGTACGGTGGAGTTGAATAGTTTTGCTAAATCGACTTAAACTGATTTGAAATATTCCAAGTTCAAAGTATTGAATTCTGAAGATGAGAATGCAGGTTTAAAGATATGATAGGGAAAACTCAATGAGAGGCAAATTGTAAATTTTTTGCTCCTATTATGTCCAGGGACTTCTATCCAAAGCAAAAAATGTAATGGATGTGGTGTATTAAAACAGATTTTTATAACATAGTTGACTAATGTAAAAATGTAATTCATGAGAAACTTAGAGGCTTGCCATTTTGAGGACACTACGCAGAGCCTGTAATTCTTGCGGCTTTTGTACTGTATTTTTCATCTTTTGTATTAAAGCTTTGATAAATGTATTTATATAGTTTTGAAAGTCTTTACAAGAAGATTGTTGAACCATGTTAACTACTATTTATAGGCAGTTTATAGATATTGGGAAAGGAATGACATGAAGGGGGCTATTAGTGCAATGGAGAAGATGGCGGATCATGCTGTAAGCATTGTCTTTATTAATATATATTCCTTTATATTTCATTAGTTTTTATGTAAAACCAATATATTGAATAATTTCTGTCTTTTGCTTCCTTTTTGTTGGAAATTGCAGGTCCTTGCTGACATAATAAGTACTGTGACTGAGAAAATGGATATTGTCACATTGGATATTTGTACATGCCTTCTGCCACTTCTGACTGGGCTCCTCGGTAGCAACATGGATAGGTAAGAGGGCTATAATATTTTTAATTCTGACTCTGTTATTGAAGCTACTTAGGTTGGGTTTTGATTTGTATTCATTTCCTGTTAAATGTCATTTATTCTCAATGACTATACTATATGGGCTAACCATTTCAGGCAAAAGGTTTTCTCTTTGATGTTTTACTAGTCAGTACTGAACCTTGTTTTGGTAGTAGGATAGTTTATGTGGCAATCTCTGATGATATTTAAAGCTTCAGGATGATAGTTTCTCTTTTCTCTTTTGTGTGTGAAAAGTGGCATGAGGATTATTCTTTGATTCGTTGGTACTTAAGTGATTTTTGTGCCCAAGACAATACTATATTGATAAAGGAGGAGTATTAACTTGACCTCAACAAAAGGGCTGATGATTGCAGGAAGAGAATCTACTATAATAGTATTTTATCTTTGGTAAAACACAGTGCTTGTTTAGATTTCTTTGAATATAGATGGTGCTAAGTGTTGGATATTGGATTTTCTGGAAATCTTTTACTATTTTTGTGAAATGAATGTGATAAAGGGTGTTATCTCTTAACATCAGGATTAGTGTTCAATGTGGCAGTTGAAAATCTTCTGTCCCTATGTTTTGGGTGTGATTATTTTGACATCCAGTCTCTGTTCACCTGACAGACATTTCTGTTTGATTGCAAATAGCTTTCTTCCACAATCATAATTATTTCTCTGGTTTTTGTATGTCATAACCTGCTCATTTTGACAAAGTATTGCTTCATCTGTTAGTATTTTTTTTGGTGTAATCATATTTATGAAATACCTGGATAAAGTTCATCTATGTCATGGCTGCCCATGTGTAGGCATTTAAGCATCTCTCTGGACATGCTCCTCAAGCTGGTCAGAACATTTGGTTCAATGATATATTCATCATTATCTGCACCAGCATCTGTTGGTGTAGATATTGAGGCAGAGCAAAGGTGTGTTAGTTTGGATTCTACCTGCAAATCTTTCTGGCAAAATTTCACTAACAATTCACTTAACTGGCATTTCATTCGGCGATTATTTGATGTTGTAGGTTGGAGCGCTACAATCTTTGCTTTATAGAACTTGAAAAAGTCAAACAATGCCTGCCTGCTCTTATGAGGTGAATGCTCTGATTATATATACAACTTTGAGTCTTATGCAATTATTCTTTACCAGTTATCTGGAGAAGAGATATATTTTTTCCTTTCTCTTTTTGCTTTTACAGAAGAGGAGGATCAGTTGCGAAATCTGCACAGGAGTTAAATTTAGCACTTCAAGAAGTTTCATGACTGGAATCAAAACTTAGAGAAGGTGTGTAACTTATTGCGTGATTAAGTTCTTAATGTTGCATTCGGAGGTCAATGCTAGGCTTGGCATTTTTCAAGAAACCTATGGGACATGCAACATCCAATACGTTGGTGCCTATTAACTTGTCTGTTCCTGCTGCTACTTTGTATATTACTACTTAATAGTAAGCAGAGGCATTTAACTGCAAGCTGATTATACTAAATTAACCGAACCTGAACCCTATTGAGATTGGGGTGTCTGCTGCCGGTTGCTATTTTTTTTTTCCTTACCATCTTTCAGTTACATGATGAAAGAGTATCTCCCTCATGATACACACTAACCATATATTGCATTATTTGTACCTTTGTGACGATTTTTTTTATTAAATGTAATATATATTTCTTTTTATTATGTTCAAAGATGTAATTTCAAACCTTTATCATGCTAATTCTTTTTTTTTTTTTTTTGCATTGCGCTACCTGTCATGTATTATTATTTTTTTGTTATTTTTCCTAGCGTTGAGTAAATCCAGGTATGGGTCAAGTATTTATTTTTATCTGTACTTGAGTTAAAAATTTATAGGTACAACTTTTATATAATTGGTGCTTGTTTAAGTTTAAAAAATTTATACTCAGCTAATCCGCTGAATAAAGTTATACCTACAGTTGTGTCAAAGATTCATTCTATTCTTACCTGGGCCCTACCTTTTTCCTAAAAAAGAGTAGAAATATAAAGATTTAGATATAAAAAAGTTTACTCATTTGTCACACTTGACTTTATAGGTTGAATGCTGTACATCTTCCAGTCTCATAAGTCGTGTTTAAACTTTTTCTTTTTAACTCAACAATTGTATTTGTTTCCAAAAAAAAAAAAAAATCACTCATTTGAGAAAATTTAAAATTAATAATAAATATGACTTAATTTAAAAAATCATTTATTAACTATTATTTTTTTTTTCATTTTAGTTTAGAATCTTTATTTTCTTTCAAATTCATCTATAACTTTTAAAATTGTTTTATTTTCATCTACCTCATGCAACTCTGTTAACTAAATTGATGGAACTTCCCAATTCTGATTATGTGGCGTCATGAAAGCCACTGTGTGGCTCACCTGAGCTAACATGCGGCCTAAAAAATGGGAGGGAAATATTCTCACTTCTCACTCCCTCATTTAAGCCTAAATGCTTAATTTAAAAAATGGGTAGTAATATAAAGACAATTTTTTATATAGTTTTTTGTATAATTTTTTATATAATTTTTTATGCTATTAAATAAATAAATATACTCAATATCACA
>BPVZ01000004.1:5789322-5804725 GCA_020521535.1 Rubroshorea leprosula
AACACCTGTTGAACCCAGAAATCTCCCTTCTCTAGCTTTGATTGCCTTGGGTTTATGTTAATTGCTCTTATTCCTTGAATTTTGGGTTAAAGCCGTGAGCTTTCTTCTTCCATGCCGCCAGCAACTTCCCCAACCTGCAGTCCGGTTTCTTTGCTTGCAAATTCTGGTATGTGGTAGCTCTTTAAGCCTAAGTTTAGCCATTTATGTGCTGCCTCTGTTGTCTGTGAATTGCTGGAAAAATGGGGGATAATTCCGGTAGCTTTAGGATGAAGTTTAAGCATTGATTCAAGTGGGATTTATGTGTTTTGAGTGTTAATTGACTGCTGTGTGATTTTTGGAGAAAATCTCATGAATTTAGCTAGTGTTTTGGCTAATTTTTGGAAGTGGCAGTACTGTTCACGGCGTGAGTACTGTTCACGGGTACTGTTCATAGGCACTGTTCACACACCGAGGGTTAATGATTAACGGGGATTTAAAGGTTTAGTTTGTGATATAGGAATGAATTTGGAGATGTCCGGTTATATGGAGATTGATAGAAATAGCATTTTGAATTTGTGATAGTCCGGTATTAATTCTGAGGTGTTTTGATTAGGTTCCTGATTGTTCTGTCAGTTAGCACTGAGATTGAGTGCTCGGCTTGATGCGAATGAGGTAAGTAAATTATGGTAAAGCCCCTCGATTTCAAAGCATGTTTTAATTGTTTTTGAGATGGTGGCAAGGTTTTATTTGATTTTAAATTGATTTTACCAGCACTTGAGTGTGATTAAACTGAAATGGAAGTTTTGATGATTTTAAATGAGAATTTCATGGCTTTTCTGGAAATGAGCATGATTGATTTGAAATAAGATTATTAGTCTTTTGTATTGATTGGAGCATGCCTACTTGAAATTTAAGTAATTGTTTTGATGATTTGAAAGCGATTGGTGAATTAAGATTTTTCTGTAAATTTCTGCTTGTCTTGTCTCCGATGTGGTTATGTTATTAATGATCCTGCTTTGATGATTTGAGATTGATTGTGAATTTCGAAAATTTCTGTAATCCTACATGGTTTTGTCTCGATATAGTCATGATTTCCGATCCCCGCTAGTGGGTGTGTAGCATCCCTAATCCCCGCTAGTGGGTGTAACGCTAGCACTCCTGATCCCCGCTAGTGGGTGTAACGCTAGCATTCCTGATCCCCGCTAGTGGGTGTAACGCTAGCATTCCTGATCCCCGCTAGTGGGTGTAACGCTAGCATTCCTGATCCCCGCTAGTGGGTGTGTAGCATCCCTGATCCCCACTAGTGGGTGTAACACTAGCACATGTCGACATGTTTACTGATATGACTGGTTTATCCTGTCGCCTGCCAGTGGGTTGTTATAACACTGGCCATGACTTATAGATGAGACTACTGAACTGAGATTTATTCTGCATGAACGGTTTGTCATGAAACACTGTTATTGAACTGAACTGGACTTTGCATTAACGGTTTGTCAGGAAACGTTTTGTTATTGAACTGGATCTGATTTTGCATTGACGGTTTTGTCATTGAACGTTTTGCTATTGAACCGAATTTGATTTCCGCATTAACGGTTTATCAGTGAAAGTTCTGTTATACTTACATGGTTTATCTGGCATGTTAAAAGTTTTACCCAAGGGCTATCCATATTTACTTACTGAGTTTTCTCATAGTTTTCCTTGTCCACCATTTCAGGAAGCGAAACTGAGGACGGGGAAACCGAGGGGAGTGACGAGGTAGAAGGCTAGTCACCTGGAATTTGATATAGATTTTAGATACAGATTATGATTCTGTAAGCTAGAGTGTATTTGGAGATTTTATGATATCAGAGCAGATTGTAAAAAAATTTTATCTTGAGATTTGGTGGTATCAGATTGTGAATTGGATAAGTTCCGAGCCTTGTGCATTTGTGGGACCCTCTCACGAGTGCACGGCGTCTGTCGTGTCTCCGGATTTGGGTTCTGGGGCGTGACATAGTGAGTGAGATGAGTTGTTGAAACCATCTGGATATGATTAAGAGCATGACAAATAATGTAAAAATTTGATAATCCATGTCAATCCTCCTATTGAAGTAGATGTGGTATAAAAGAACCATAGTTGATAGGATTTAGCTCTAGCCAAGTAATTTGTTAATATTGATGTGATTTTGATAGAGTCAAGATTGAACCAAATCTAGCCGTGTGAAATAGATAACAGCGATGTAGATAATCACAATATGACTCGATTGATATTGATGAACAAGGTTAGAGTAAAACCCTAGCCAAGAGATTTGATGTTATCAATGAAGCTTTAACAAAGATAAAATTGAGCATGGCTAGAGCAAAACTTTAGGTAAGAAGTTTGATGTCATTGACGATGAGGCTCTAACACAGATAAAACAAGGCCAAATTTGGCCAAGATGATAAATAGCATAAATGAGGCTAAAAAAAAATTCATGAAGTTGAAATTAATCCATGCATGAAAAGTTATTTCCATGCTTAACTGAGCCTCTTTTTGTAAATTCAATTGCAACATTTTGAAAAGTGATAAGTATAGTTTAGAAATACTCGGATGATGACTCTGACTGATGTAGATATAAGGTTGGTGAGCAGACCAGAGTTCCAGTATAGGCTGCATTGTTATTTCTTGGAAAAATACTAAATCCAAAGTAGTTACTATAGAAAGATTTTTCTACACACTGTTCACATGTAGTTTAAATCCAAAGAGGAATTAAAATTGCCTCTGAAATAGTTTTCAACAGTTAAAAAGATAACTTTCTCCCTTTTTAAAGATAAAGAACTAAATCTCCAAAAATTTTATCATAATTATCGCATAAAAAGGGGAGATTTTAAAGGAAATCAAGTGCAAGCAAGTAGGGAAATACCATACACCTTACTTGTCCCTTGGATGATATCCAGCCATACTGATGAGTGACATGTGGCAAAGGTAGTTTGTTGATACATTTAAAGCCCTTTTGTTTAATCCTCCTTTCCCATCTTTTGCAACCGTTTGACAAAACTTTTCAAGTTCTTTCTCCTTTGAAGAACTACCAGACTTCTTTTCCTTGGGTCTCCTATTTTTCATCAATATTTCACAAAAATTTGTGGATGTTGTGGCATTGTGTTAGGATTCAACTTCAAAAAGCAAACCCGAGCATTGATTTAGCTAAATACTTATTCAAACTGAGGTAAACATCAAACTTTTTATCCTTGGCATGCTGTGGGTTTCTTCATCTTCTCTAACCTATATTTTTGTTTTTCTCCTTTTCTCTTTTCCTCCCCTTTTTCACATGAAAAAGTTCAAGAATGGCCGACCCTCTTTTGACCAATGAGGTATACCCATACCATGATCCATGGTACACTTTCAAGATGGGTTTCTAGAGTTCAATGCTTGGTCTGTCAAAAGGCACTTGAAAAGTATAAGATTTAGTTTTAGTCAAACTTTTTAACAGTGGTGAGGTCGACACAGCATGGTTCCCTTTGTTGAAAGTTTTGATGAGGGCAAGGTTGGCAAGGCGTGACTTGTTGCTGATGTTGATTCATTTCACCTTCGCATCGAGCAAGATAGAAGATTGGATAGGTTGGGCCGAAAATATGTTGGTTGGTGACAACTTTGTGGAGGTATTTTACATTGTTGAAATTATTAAATCTATAGCCTTGAGTCAAATGTTACAAGTTAATGGCAATGTTGAGTGTCTTCACCACATAATGAGAAAATGGTGCACTAATACACACATTTTCATTCTTACATTCGGAAAGGTTTTGGTAATGCTAGAAGATGTAGTGAACCTAATGTTGTTACCATTGTCAGAGATGAAGATCCACATTGCATATTATTGACACAAAAAGAGAATGCTATCAAAGTGGCATTGAAGAAGGTAATGAAGAAAAATGCAAGTACTTCTCGGTCATAGAGGGGTGAGTATAGCATCAATTTCTTGACTTGGATGCAATATTTTCAAATAGGCAAAGGTAAGGACAGTTCATATATGTGGGAAGCCTTTCTCACAACTTGGCTAAGTTCATTTATTTTTGGAGGTTTCCCAGACCACGAGATCATGGTTGAGTGTATACTACTGGCCATATGCTTGGCTGAAGGTGTGAGACTTATATTGGATCCACTAATGCTAGGTACACTTTACCACATGCTTGACTTCATTTTGATGAAATTCTTGGTGCTAGGTATTATATCATTGAGATGTATATTTGCTTGTCTTTGTTGCAAATGTTTGTGTGGAAGAGGTTTTGTTCATATCACCTTGGTTGGGTTACTAGTGGCAAAGCTTTGAAGGAGTACTCCATGACAGTGTGGCTATGCTAGTAGGATCATTCTATTGGTTTGCTCATGGATAAGATAGAGGAAGGTGGCAAATACCTCCCGAAGTTGATAGTTTTCTTGATGTTCACATTAGCTTCAACTTTCATGCATGCAAAACAATGCCAAGGACATTTACACTGCTCGAGGTGAGCTTCTTTGATGGGAGACGTGAAATAGTACCTAGAAATTAGATTGTAGACTTCACTACAGAGAATTCAAGCCATTTGGACATACTGGCCGTGACTGCATAATCCATGCTGCCATGCATTATGTGGCAAGGGTTGTGGGTCCTTGAAAGTTAATGCTCAGAAAGAGTTGCACGATAGTTTGACTAGGATCAAGACATACCCCCTTTCCTTTTTTTTGAATGGCTCAGATTGGGATGTGGCCATGCAACCTTACATTGCTAATGTTGCCATAGCCATGTGGAGTGAAAATGTAGGCACACTTAGCTTTTTTAGTTATTCTCAAATGTTAACCATGTCGTCTTTGATGTTGGAATATTGGGAAATACTACTAGAAAAATTCAATGCCTTTTTCTAGTCATTATGAGAAGTTATTGCATATGATGTTACTTCTTGAGATTGTGACTATCTTTTTGTGCATAATAATTTTTTCTTAAGTTGCTACAACAAGCATTCTTGTGGTTTCTTGACCAAAGAAGGTAATGAAGAGTGGGTGCCAGTACGTCTTCCTATACTTGGCATTGCGAAGGAAGAGCATGGCCAAAGTAAAAGTGCTAGTTAAGAACATGGACAAGGAGTGGCTAACGATGCTAAGGCTGGGGGTAAATAATCTTCTTTACTTTTGCCTTAGCCTTAAACTTTGGTTTTTCTTCCATAGTTAGGCATTTTCATGTGATGCTGGAGGAGAAATCAGCCAAATTGTCTCTTCAAAGAAACTAGCCTTAGGCAAAAGAAAAAGTGTGGTGCAGCCACCTAAGAGCAGAGCATGCAAAGCTACTGCTTCACTAGAAAGTAAGTAACGTAAGGCCAAAGTACCCATGCCTTCTAAAGTGAAAGTTACCCAGGAAAAAAAGAAGAGTAAGGACATTGATAGTGAGCATAGTTCTTATGGCAATTTGGACATAGAGGTAATTGAATGGATTAAGAGATTGAGGCTCACTCATGGTGGGAAGTGTTTAGGCACTCAATATTACAACTTGAGTGTTTGCTTTAGGTATGCATATTGTTGAACTCTTCTTTATGTGGTTAATGTGAACTCTTGATCATTGTTACCTTATAAAGAATTCTCCCATATACAAGTTAATGTTCGTATGGGCAATTAGCAACTTCTAGCAAAGGTCTTGGCCTTATCCTTGTTCTTGGCGATAATAAAGCTCTAAGTTTGAGGAGGCTAAGGAAGTAGAGGCCTTAGTGATGAATATAGAGTAAGCTTTAGTGAAGCTTGAAGTTCACTAGAAGATCTTGGCTGGCGAAGCAAGTGAGCCTTCACTTCCTGATGACATATTTAGTTTTGTTGACAATATCATTAACTGGGATGACCTCACGTTTTTCACAGTTGACTTGACAAAGAAGAGGATTAAGGCCAGTGTATCTTCGCCTCGAAAATCCACCACGATAAGTCATATACACTTACAAATAGCCTTTGTAATTAAGAATTATAGCTTGAAAAATGTTGAAACAGATATATATGCTTTTTTTCCAAATTGATGAGTCTTTCTTGTTCCATATAGGTTGAGGAAGGTGTGAAGATTTCATACAGTACCCTTATTGTGGCAAAGAAATTCAAAACAATAAATGCTCAGGAAAGAAAATAACGCTAAAGGTATAAGTTTCTCCACTTTCATGAGAGCCAAATGACACCTTTGCTACTATCAAAGTTGCATCTCTTATTTGACTATTGTTTTTGTACATCCATGTTCAATTAGTGAATTGCCTGCATTTAGAGTTGGCGATGTTGAACTAGTCTTGAGGAATCCCCCAACTAAAGAGAGTGTTGACATTGCTATTGCTAAGAAAGGTACCATGGATAGCAAGTAATGTAATTCATGTTTTAGTACTTTATCCTACTTAATGACAAAATCCCTTGTTGGCTAATTGCCTTTCGCTTGCTTCACCAGACGGTCAAAAGGTAAAGTCAAGGCTATAGCCGTTGTTAGCAAAGGAAAAGGTAGAGATGCTATTGAAAAGACTAGCTTTGAGTCTAGCATAAGTAGCAAGGATGAATCCACTGATAGTGATAAATCATTTGAAAGTGAGAATGGATTTGAGCAAAAAGGTGAAGATGAAGGCTTTTATGGCAACATAGACGTAAATAGAACTGCACCTGAGGAGCTTGAGTTGGATGTGGGCAATGCTTTGAAGAAGCTTGTTCTCAGCAAAAACAAGATGGACATCGATAAGTCAACCATAAGTGCGGTAAAGCTGGTTACTAGTCTTAGTGAAGTTGTGCATAGTGGTAAGCCATCCTTGGTTCCAGCCAAGTTAAGCAAGATTGACAACTCCGCTATAAAATTACTTAAGGACCTCAATGAGATGAATGAAGATAGAGATGTATCGCTGGCTCAATTTGGCTTGGTGCCTACTAGTGATGCTCAATTGGTAGGTAAATTTGAAGTGCACTTGATGTTGGAGACATTGATATGCCATCTCTTAAAAACCGTCCCAGAACTAATTGTGTGCAACAAGGTTAAGAAAATGATGATTGAAGATGCCTTCGCAAACCTTTGTGCTACTATGCGACAGATGGAGGTAACCCTTTTTGCCGAGATAAATGTGGACTCACCGTTGATGATGCTGAGAGTATAAACTTCAAAGTTGGCATAATTTGAGGACACTTGTCAGATCTAGTGAAGGCATACCTTGGCAAGGGCGAGTTCAACATGGTTGGAGGTGATATGGCAGGCAATTTGGATAGGCGAATTCAAGAGCAGATGAAGCATGTCAAAAATGAAGAAATTCTTAGCTGAGTTGAAAGAGCTCATCCTTAAATCAGAAAATGGGTTGAAATCAACTAAGGCATACCTAGAATCACTTAGCCAAGAGAGAGAAAGAGCTTGAGTTCTAGTGAAATTGCTTAGCTTTGCCAAACTTGTGTTGAAATTGCCAAGATTTATAGTGAAAAGCCTAGTCTTTTCCATCCATGAGTTGCCATATACTAGCCCTTTCTCTATCATGAACAACTTTTATTTTGCTTCATTTG
This sequence comes from Rubroshorea leprosula, assembly GCA_020521535.1. Lineage (NCBI taxonomy): Eukaryota > Viridiplantae > Streptophyta > Magnoliopsida > Malvales > Dipterocarpaceae > Rubroshorea > Rubroshorea leprosula. Next base: position 5,796,782 of record BPVZ01000004.1, read on the forward strand.
TAGTGTGATAATTATTGGTGATATCACCATGATGCTTTCATTCTGTTTGTTTGGGGTTGAACATCTTCATGTCCAGCGAAGTCCGGACCTCTTTACTTTAATGCTTGCTTTCTTCGTGACTTGTGATTTTCTTGTGTACCAGGTATGACACTTGAACAAATATAATGATACTATTTACATATGATAAGTATGGATTAGGGAGGTTGTCTTATAATTATTTTGCGTGGTCCACATTTTTTTTATACATGTACTTTTATGTACTACACTTTTCTTCTTCTCTCTTTTTATTTTTTTATATCAACATTCCTTATCGTTACCTAATGATAAAGCAAAATGAATGGAATACAAGTTGATATATAATGTGCCAAATATAACAAGAGAGTGTTGTACACACTTTACATATAATTGCAAAAGATAGATGAAAGTAATCCTCTTGGCTAGATTAAATCACAATACCAGGGGTAAAATTACAAACTAAAGAGTAAGTACTTATCAAGGACCGTTGTCGACGAAGCTTAGCAATACTATGGCTTAAGCCACTTATCATTCATGGGATCCAATAATGACTCTTCCTCGTGAGTTTTGAGATGATAATGCTCACTGTCATGTGTTTTTGTAGCAATGAAATGACTATCTCCATTTGCAGCAAAATTGGATGGGCCAACAATGTTTTTCCTTCATGTGGTAAGAGGCTTTAAGAACCATTTGTCCAACCATGAAACTCATGCTTTTACTGCATGAGTGTAGGCATTTCTCATCTTAGTTTGATAATTTTGAGCCTTTTCTTATGTTATCTCATGAAGTACTTCAATGGATTCTAAGTCTTCAACCCACCTTTGGCCACACATGTTAGCATCATTGTTTAATTCGGATGCAACTAAGATATGTGCAGTTGGAATTGAGACTTCGTTACCAAGAATAGCATCACAATCATATATAAGAAAATATGGCAAAAAACCCATGGCAGTCCTTAAAGATGTTCGATAAGCCTAAAGAGTGTATTGAAAATGAATACTCCAACCTCCTTTATACTAATGGACCATCTTGCTCAAAATCCCTAGTAAACTTTTATTAGTTGCTTTAGCTTGGCCATTGCGTTGTGGATAATAGGGAGTGGATTTTCGATGCTTGATCTTGTAAGTGTCTAGTAATCTTCACACATGTTGATTGACAAAAGGAGTTCCATTATCACTCACAATTTTGTTTGGGATTTTGAAGCGGCAAATAATATGCTCCTTAATAAAATTTAACATCACTAGACCCATCGCCTTACAAAGAGGAACAACCTCCACCCACTTAGTAAAATATTAAGTGGCCACCAATATCTAGATATAACCTTTATATATAGGATGGATAGAGCCAATAAGATCCAAACCCCAAGTCTGAAAATGCCAAGGAGTTTTTATGTCTTGCAATAGATTAGGATGAGAATGAATAAGGTTAGCATGAACTTGGTAAGTGTGATATTGCTAGACAAAATCTATGTCGTCTTATTTCATACTTGGTCAATAGTAGCCATGAGTCAAGAGTTGCTCATATAGTTTTCTCCTTCCTTGATGCTTACCACATTCCCCTGCATGTATCTTAGCCATAACCTTCTCAGACTTTGTCAAAGATAGGTAGTAAAGTGATTTGCCAACAAAGCTAGCGCAAAACAAAACTCCATCATCCATGAAAAATTTTGACAAAGAACTTTTTGAGTTGTGCACATTCTTTGGAGACTCTGGCTAGATTCCCTCAGCAAAATACTCAATAAAAGGATAGCACCAATCTTGAGCATTGTCAACAGTGAAGCATTCTTCATTTTGATAATAATCCTCTTGATAGGATATACATTGCTGTTGAAATTCAGTGGCTTGACATGCCATGTCTAGCCAATAATACCCTACTTGTTGAATCTAGTGGTATAGGTTTACATAGCTATCCTAACCACATGTGCAATCATGGATTTCTCTAAGTCTATGGTAGCTTATTTATTGCTCATGCACCTAGCCATAACACCACTGGATAGAAGGTAATACAGCTTACAAGAAATGATAACATAGTTGGATAAATCTTTAAAGACACATCAAGTATTTGCTACAACAAAACATTGTGAATCTCATACCACTAATCAGCACAGTCAAGCAACTCAGGTAGAACAGATTTGTAGTAATGATAAATTGGGCACTCATTTTAGATAACTTGAACACTTAGAGAATTTTTGATTAAGGGTAACCTTGAAGTAATTGTGGCTAAGGCATTAGCCAACTTTTTCTTTGACCATGATACTTTCTCATATCTAAGGTTGATGAAAGACTACTCCAAATTTTGGCTAAGAGAGCAATATAATGTAGGGGGTTTTTCATGAACAGTGAAAGTGCCTTTGATCTGGTTAAGAATCAGACTTGAATTGCTAATGATGTTCAAGTGTTGTACACCTGCCTCTCTAGTCGTGATGAGACCAACAAGATATACTTCATACTTAACCATGTTGTTTGTGCATGAAAAATCAAGTTTCAATAAAAATAATGCATAATAGCCTTTATCATCTCTGAGAACAACACCAACCCTAGCCCATTAAGCTGTGGAATACCCATCAAAATACAATGTCCATTCTTCTTCAATTTGTTGTGCAAGAGCAACCTCACTGTTAGGAACTTCGCTAGAAATAGGATGTTGGGCACTGTGAGAAAATTCAAATAGCAAGATTGCAATAGCTTGTCCCTTGATAGCGATAGGATGTATGCATGTAATATCATAGTGAGATAATTGAAGAAGTTAATTAGCAAGACAGCTAGTGATCATAGGCCAGGTTAGGGGGTACCGAATGGATTGAGACTTGGTAATGAGTTACGCTTTGTGAACCAAGAAATAGTGCTGAAGACATTGAGAGATATAAACAATGCAAGACGAATTTTCTCAATAAAAGGATATCTTGATTCAACACCTTTGAGATTTTGGCTAACATAATAAATAGATTATTCTTTGCCTTCTTGATCATCTTGGGCAACTATAACACTTATAGCATTGTCAAAAGTAGACAAATAAACTTTGAGTGGCTTGCCTTGGATAGGGACAGATATGGTTGGCAATTTGAGTATAAGATCTTGTAAATGTAAGAAGGCATGTTGATGCTCCTTCGCCCATCTAAAGGTCATCCCTTTCTTCAGCAAAGGGTTCAACACGGATAAAACTTCTACCAATGAAAGGATGAATTTGTGGATGTATAAAACTTTGCTGATGAAGCTCTACAATTGTTTGAGATTTGTAAGAGGCTACATTGCTTGAATAGCCATAAACTTGGCTAAATCCACATTAATGCCATATTTATTCACAAGAAAGCCCAGAAACTTTTTAGTGGAAAAGCCTAATATGCACTTCACTTGGTTCATTTTCAGCTTGTATAGCTGGCATTTATCAAAGACCTTTCTTAACACATCAAAGTGGCTCAGCCTTGTTTTAGACTTCACTAAATATCATCAATATAAATTTCAATATGAAATCATGAAAAATAGCCACCATGACTTTTGATAAGTAGCTTTAGCATTTTTGAGTCTAAAAGGCATAACAAATAATAAAAGTTATGGACAAGAGTACGAAAGGCAATTTTCTCTACATCATTAGGGCATATGTTGACTTGATTATATCCATTGCCGCTATGTATAAGAGAGTACGTTTCATAGCAAGCGGTGTTGTCCATAAGCACATCCATGTTCAGAATAGAGAATTCATCTTTCCAACATGCTTTATTGAGGTTGCGAAAATTAATGCAATACTTGATATGTCTACTTTTCTTTCAAACTGGTATAATGTTGGCCAGGCAAGTGAGCTTCTTGGTCGGCTTGATAAATCCTACAGCCGAGAGCTTTTTAACTTCTCCTTTAATTTTGATAGTGACCTCAAGATGGAAGGCACGACTTGGCTACACTATAGGTTTTGCTTTGGGATCAACATTTAAAGAGTGTGCAACCATGATTGGATCAAGTTTTGACATTTTATCATAATTCCAAGTAAAAATATCTTTATATTCTTGAAGCAAGTTGATCATCTTAACTCTTTTGTCAGTGGAGAGAGTAGTGCTGATATGTACGCATTTGGGGTTTGATGGATCATCCCCAAGATCAATATCTTCAAGAGACGCTAGAGAAGTGTAGGTTAAGCCTCATAGAGAGTTGGCAGCATATCTAGTGAAGTCAGATAATTAGCTTCACCAGAAGGCTTTGAGTGTTCAAAAAATATTTTATTTTTAGCTTCAAGAGTAAAACACTTTGCTTTGTTGGGAAGAGCCAACTTGTCAATCAGAATGTTTTTCTTTGAATCAATGAATGAGCAATCAAGAAGCATAGCTAAACTACTGGTGATAAAGCCATCCCATGCATAGCTGGGAGGCCCCATGCATCTTCATAAAGGATATTTGATCCTCCCATCGAGAAAGACAGTTCAAGTGCATTTTGGGCATGCTTAGATAGCCTTTGCTACGTCTCTCTTTTGCCCTTTATGCTCAAGAACACTTCGCAAATTACTATTAGGATGACTTTCTAATGCTTTATCACAATGGTAATGAATTTGTTCTATAAACTAAGAATAGTATTTAGCTACACATTATGGTTATACAAAGTTATATAAAAGTTGATGACTTTGACAAACCTTTCCATTATTGGTGCACTTGTGTAATTCAATTATTTCATCATCAAAATCTTAATCAAACAAGATGCATACTATGTATCATCATCCTTGGAGTTTAATGTATTTTCTTCAACTTCCAAGACTAATTATTTTATTAAAGGCTTAGAGATCTCATTCCTATTGCAGACTTAAAGAGTCTTATACCAATTTAAAGGCCTAGAGATGTCTTTTCTCATTAACTCTAGATGGAGGAATCCTATCTTGACTTGAGTTATCTTCTCTCATTAACTTGATATAGATGAATCATATCTTATAAAGTCGTTATATGAAAGTTTAGTTAATTGATGAAGATTTAATTAAATTAACTAAGTTAGGAGAAAAAATAGCATATAGTTGGATGGTGTTGGGGTGTGCTGATGATGTAACCTGATGAGTCAACAACAATGGTGATGTGGAGGCTGACTAGGATGACACCCACAAAGATGAGGAGTTCTTTCGGTGGCACCTGTCTCACGTGCGTAAGGCTACATGCTACCGGCCATTTCGTTCTACCCGACGGTGATGTCCTATAGCAAGTTTTCCATTGAAGTTGAAGAATGTTCCAAATTCCCAGCCAAGCTGATAAGGTTGATAAGCAATGGCGAGGACCCAAAGATACAGATTGATTATACAACTATCAAAATCTACGACAAGAATATATGTATATTGCTGAAAGGGTGATGGAGATGGTAAATATATTTAAGGGTTACTCAGAGATCGTCTTCACACCAAAAACACTGTAGCATAGTAGTAATGACACCAAATGCGACCTCTATCATCTCTAGTGAACATTTTCAGCCTATAATGGACAGCTCTCATGTTGGGCATGAAGAATATAATAGTTCTCCTTCCGAAATTCCTTCAAAAACAAAGAAAGGGACAAACTTAAGAGTAATGATGGGAGAAGGAAGGATGTCTGCTTGGGGATGCTTATAGGTGGAACACTCAATCCTGTTCTTTGATGCTAACCATGCGGCTTGATCTCCCAAAGCTCAAGAAGGACTACCCGGAAGCCAAAACTGTAGCGTGCTTCTTCCCAGCCATGTTGTTTTGCAAGCCTAGAAATGTTTTGCGATGTTAGGAATATAGGAAATCGGGAAGAAATGGTGATTTTTGAATGGGTTTTCACAATGTAGGATGGTAGGATGGTTGATTAAAGATGAAGGGATTTTACCAAGAAAATGGAGGTCTGATGCATGTGGTAGCAAGTTGGAAAAAGCTCGTCTATTCCCTATATCTCCTCTTTTTTTTTTAAGAATAAAGGAAATGTGATATATATATATATATATGGTTAGTGGCATTTTTATAATTTCAACTAATAGGTCAAAGATGTGCAAATGGGTCCAGGTGAGCTGTCAAGCTTTGAATGGTTTTGGGCACTATTGACGGCTTCTTTGACAATAGCATCATGAGTTGCCTATCAATTCCAACGATGGACTGGAAACTGATTTGGTAAGTTCTTGAAATAGCATCATGAGTTGCCTATTCTTGGAAATTCTCCCAGTTATACGAAACTCCATTTTTGGAGAGGTGCTTGAGTGCAACTAGTAGGAACACCACCTGCATCATGATTTGGTAAGTTCCCTAAGCTCTGTGCGAGATTTTGGGAGATTCTGCAAGCAAACAGTGATTTTTGTAGCAGTTTCCAAGGCTATGAAACTTGTGCAACCACTCTTGCATTAAATATGGCTGCAAGTTGCTGATGGTGATCCAAATGGCATCTCCAGTTAGTCTTCAATGGCATTTCCAACCTCTGGTTAGCATCAAAGGAAACTATTCCGGGAATTAGGTTTGCTTCCACGATGTCGCTACCCAGCACTTTCTGGGGAAGTCGGGCAACATCATCAACGCTAAGCTTTGCTGGCACGAATGCTTTGCTTCGCTAGATGGGCAGCATTCATCCATCCATGCCTGCCAAGCCACTACTCCCATAGTTTATGCCGAGTAATTCCCATGAGCTTGGGTTCCTGAGCTTGCGTTTACTTGTGATAATAACAAAGAACATATGAGTACATGTTTGAGTATCTTGAATATAAGGAACATGTGAATATATGCAACGAAGAAGGAAATTCCCTTGTGCGTTGAAGGAGGCTATGTGGACAAATGTTTGCTGCTCCCTTCATTTGCTAGCCGTGGCAAGCACCAATATGTCGTCGTTGTGTATGGCTGGCATTACGCCAAAACAAAGAATAGATGATATAGATACATGCATTGCGATATTGTTGTCTCGAGCCAAACTTTGCTAGCTGGCAATTGTTGACGTGCCAAAATGGATGGAGTCGCCATCTATCCAAATGAGGTGGGATAGATCACCAAGGTCTTCGTAGAAATTGACTAGGTTCGGAGGGTCGGTTAAGTATGGGGAAGGTGTTAGGCACCCCACAAACTTCCATATAAATATGGTTACCACATACTTTAATTTTGGGGTATTTTTCAATTTTATAAACTAAAAATTACCAAAGCAAGTAAATAAATAAATAAAATAAAGAAATAATAATAATAAAAAATCAGTTCCAAAAGCACAAAGAAACCGTCATCATTTCTTTTTCTTTTCCTTTTTTTTTTCATTTTTTCTCGGTTGCCTTTTTTTTCTTTTCCTTTTTCTGCACTGTTTCCGCCCCTACCCTCTTTTCGTCTCTGCTTGCTTTTCTTTCTTTTTTTTTTTTAAAACAGCCATTAAGAAAGTTCCTTTTTGTTCTTTCTTTTTATTTTTTTATTTTTTTTTTTACCTGATGCATCTCTAAAGTAATGATAATATCTCCGAAAAATAAATCCTTTATGGGTAAACAAAAACAAACAAACTGACTTCTCCCAACAAGATTCTGCCTTGCTGCTAGAATTCCCAACAATTAATATTCCATGATATTTTTTTTTATTCAAGATTAATTTCAAGCAAAACATGTAAATAAACAATTTTAAAGGGAAATCAAGCAACTACCAATCACCAAAGAGAGGAAGAAAGAACAGAGTATAACAAAAAGGAATCGCAGAAGAACAAATTAAGAATGATGCACCTACGGAAAAAATAGGAAAATCAAGACTTTATTTCTTGAACCCCAAGTACAAGTTTCTGATTTGCCTTTCTTCTTTGCTCTCTTTCTCCGTCTCGATCTCTCCAATATTCCTTTTGAGCTTCACCAATTTTCTCCCCTTCTCCCTCAATTTTTCCCCCAATTTTCGACCTCCCTTAGAAGCCAAAAGCCCCTCCTTTTTATAGACAAAAGTAAAACCCAATCCTAATGTGCTTCTAATACTCAAATCCCAATCCCTAAGATAACAACCCAATCCTATTTGGAA
>BPVZ01000004.1:5823158-5836768 GCA_020521535.1 Rubroshorea leprosula
CATTGCTTGATTTCAAAAGCACTACTAATATGAAGGAAGACTGTTTTTTTACTCCTCGTCCTATAATACAAACTTGGAACGAGAGTAAAGAATGCTGCTTGTGGGAGGGCATCACATGCGACAAGCCGAAGGGTCACGTGATTGGTCTTGATCTTAGCAGTAATTGTCTTAAAGCCAATCTAACTACAAATAGTAGTCTCTTCCGCCTTGAGAAATTGCAGAGTCTCAACCTTTCTGGCAATTACTTTCATTATCCTAACATCTCGTTTGGGTTCGACCGCTGGAAGAGTTTGACATATTTTAATCTTTCAGGTACGAGATTTCATATCTTTTTCTTTTGTTTAAAATCTCCGTGCTTCCAAAACTGGTTCCACTTCTTTTAATGTGACAAATCTTTAACCTTGTAGATTCATATTACGTGGATGGCTCTCTCCTATTTGATGAGATCTCCTTGCTATCAAAATTGGTTTCACTCGATCTCTCTGATAATTATGGTTTGCTTCTTAACAACATAAAGTTTCAAATGCTTGTTCATAACTTAACCGAATTAAGGTTTCTTATCCTTGATTCTGTGAATATGTCTCTGGTTGCACCTTCTTCCTTGCTAAACTTGACTTCCTCCTTGGAATATTTGAGCCTTATTGATTGTAATTTGCAAGGAAACTTTCCAAACCAAGTTTTTCAGCTAATGAAATTGGTTTCACTTGATCTCTCTTATAATGATTTGTTTCTTGACAACATAAAGTTTCAAATGTTTGTGCATAACTTAACAGAATTAAGGTTTCTTATCCTTGATTCTGTGAACATGTCTCTGGTTGTGCCTTCTTCCTTGCTAAACTTGACTTCTTCCTTGGAGCATTTGAGCCTTAGCTATTGTAATTTGCAAGGAAACTTTCCAAACCAAGTTTTTCAGCTTCCATCTCTCCGGCTTATTGATCTAACTCACAACCATTACTTAAGAGGTAATTTGCTTGAGTCAAACTGGAGTAGTACCCTCAAGTACTTGTATCTCAAAAGCACAAGCTTCTCGGGAGAGTTGTCTCATTTAATCAGAAATTTTAAACTCCTAGAGGAATTGGACCTTTATGTTTGCCAATTTTATGGATCAATTCCTAGATCTCTTGCAAATATTACAGAGATAACTTACCTAGATTTTTCTTCTAACCTTTTGGAAGGACAGATTCCAGATGTTATTGGAAAAATGCACAAGCTAACTCATTTGAGCTTTTCTAATAACAGTTTTCACGGTGAAATTCCTGCATCAATCTCCAACCTCACCCATCTTACTTTGTTGTCACTGTCATCAAATGAGCTATTAGGTCAAGTACCATCTTGGTTGTTTTCTCTGCCTTCTTTATCCTACTTACTCCTTCAAAACAACAGACTTACAGGTTCAATTGATCATATTGAGATGCCCAATCTCAATTTAGAAAAAGTGTTTCTATCCAATAATGAGATAAATGGTTCAATTCCTAGCTCTTTCTTTCATCTTGTGAATCTTACTACAGTCGACCTTTCTTCAAATAATTTAAGTGGCACCATTACAGCCAACATGCTTTCAAAACTTGTAAACCTTCAGAATCTGGATCTTTCCAATAATAGTTTGCTGTCTTTGAGCAATAATGGCACTGGTGTTAACCATTTCTTTCCAAAGCTCTTTGTTTTTAAATTCTCTTCTTGCAACATACACAAGTTCCCAAGTTTCTTAAGGAAGGCAAAGAGTTTGCAAGTATTGGATATTTCCAAGAACAACATTTCTGGTCAAATTCACAAATGGGAAATAGAAGGTATGTCATCGAGTATTTTAAACCTTTCTTATAACTTCTTGACTAGTATAGATTCATTTGGTTCTAGAAATCTTGAAATTGTTGACCTCATATCCAACTTACTAGAAGGATCACTTCCCATTCTATCAACAGCTTGGGATTCTATGCAACAACTCTTCATTTCAGGGAATAATTTGAATGGCGAAATCCCTTCTTCTTATTGCAATTTGAACTCTCTTGAAGTTCTGGATTTTGCTTATAATAGTTTGGGAGGAAAAATTCCAAAATGTCTTGGAAACTTGAGAAATCTCGCCTTCTTGGATCTGCGGATGAATAAGTTTCATGGTAGAATACCAAATTCTTTTGTCAACAAGAGTGAACTGAGAACTCTTAACTTAAATGGCAACCAGTTGGAAGGTATACTGCCACGGTCTTTGGTTAATTGCAGTAACTTGGAAATTCTAGATGTGGGGAACAACAACTTGAATGATACCTTTCCAGATTGGTTAGGTGTTCTTCTATCGCTAAAAGTTCTCATCCTTCGATCTAATGGATTTCATGGTGCTATCAACAATTCTATGCCTGCATATTACTTCCTTCAGTTGAGAATCATTGATGTTGCGCAGAATGATTTTATGGGTCTCCTACCGAGTAACTATTTCAAAATTTTGAAAGGTATGAGAGATGTAGCTCCAGCTGATACATTGGAATACATTGGTGACGAGCAAGTAGATGAGCCTTCTACCCATGAATGTAAAAAAATTTATATTTGCCGAGATGGTGCTTCTCCTTACTATTATAAGGATTCTGTGAAGGTTGTAATGAAAGGGTCAGAGAGGGAGCTTGAAAGGATCTTGAAAATTTTCACAACTATAGATTTCTCAAGCAATCAATTTCATGGACCGATTCCTAAAGAGCTGGGAGAACTCAATTCACTTAAAGGGCTAAACTTGTCTCACAATAGTCTCACAGATCAAATTCCATCATCGTTGGGGAAATTAGCAGCACTCGAGTCATTAGATCTCTCATCAAACAAGCTTGAAGGTAGGATTCCTGAGCAATTGACAAAGCTGACGTTCCTATCAGTTTTGAATCTTTCATACAATGAACTTGTGGGCCACATACCTGAAGGGAAGCAGTTCAATACTTTCTCAAATGATTCCTACATTGGAAACTCTGGGTTGTGTGGATTCCCATTGGCAAGGAATTGCCACGAGGAGGAAGAACCAGGAGCACCTCCAAAATTTAATGAAGAGGATGACTCTACAACACTCCTTGAGTGGAAGTTTGCATTGGCAGGCTATGGGTGTGGACTAGTGTTAGGACTTAGTCTAGGATACATTTCCTTCACTATAGGAAAACCATGGTGGGTGGTGAAGAAAGTGGAGAAATATCAACAAAAATTAGTTGAAGGGTACAACAGCAGCCATAAGAAGAGAAAAACCAAAAAACGCAACCAACGCTCTTAGGTGAGTAAGTTTCTACAACTCTCTCTATAATAGTTGTGTTCTATATAAGTTCTAACCATAAAAATCAAGGCATATTATATAATAGTGAAACTTAATTTGTCTACTTTTGCTTTTTCTTACATAGGTGCATGCAGGTGCAGTTGATTTCCTGCTCCGGGGAGATCTAGCAACAGTTGCTTCTTGAGTTTGTTTCCATATTTTTCATGTTCATTGTTGATATATAGTTGTGTTGCCTTGTGTGGGAATTATGATTATGTATGAATTTGTGTTGATTTCTTTTGGATTTCATTTATTTGCTCTGCAGCAGTTGCTCATGTATTTTTCTTGGAGTAATTGGTTTCTTTTAATGTTATCTATCTCTTTGTATTTTATTCTCTTTTCCTTTGTTTTGGTTGCCTTTAAACGGTGCATTTTACTGAAGTTAAATGTCAAAATTCTTTAATTTTTGGACCCCCAAACATCTCCTTTCACCATATTTCTCCAATTGGTGCCGAAGCAGAGATGCATCTGACAAATCTTGAATGACAACTGAGCGATTTCGGGGAGGATTACTTAAGAGGGTTGGGTGAGGGATGATCCCAATCTCCTTTGCTCTTTGGAGGCCCACCCTCTAGCATTGCCAACTCAAGTCTTATTCTTTGGCTGGTGATCTGATTCATAGGCAGGTAATTTTCCTTGGTGTTTTCCTTCTTTCTGGAGATATTAATTTCTATCTTTAGAGGAAAAGCTGTAATTCTCTGTGTGGAATAAATTAATGTGTTTTGTCTTTACTGCTTAAAAATTTTAGATATTTCCACGCTGCATATGCCTAGGTTGAGATAACATGTTTCTATCTCTTGAAAACAACATATATAGGTTAGCATTAACATATGTAAGTCCCAGGTCTCATTTGTAAACTTTTATTTAAATTCTGAGGTCAATGCATTGTATTCATTGCTAGTCAGTGTAGGTCATGCCAAATAGAGTAGAGATCATTCAACTTGATCTTATTTTGCCGAGATAAATTAGAGTTATATTTGTTGTTCTTTTTGTGAACTTGTCAATGGATATTTTTCTTACAAATGGTGTATCCTGCAAGCATCCTAAAATTGAGAGTCTGTGGAGCTAAGAGAGACATGACCCAAGATTACATCCTCAGGAAAGGTTTCTGTCGTCATGGCTGAAGTAATTGCTTGTTTTGATGGCTCTGATATTCAGGTACTTATTTTGCAGTCAAAGGCTAAGAGTTATTGTTAAAACTTGAAAAATGTCTTTACCTGTTATTGTCATTGATATTGGGTTGTCTTGTGAATTATTTCTTGTGCCTGATGAGAAGCTAAAATAAAGAAAGTTGTGTCTGGTGGATTTTTTTTATTTTCGTGTCACATTCCTTACAAGAAGGCAATTCATTTATCAAGAATGCAAATTGTTCCATTAAGAAAACCGTGTAACAACTTGAATTTATTGTAAGTTCTATTTATCTAACAATCTGTATTTATCTAACAATCTGTATTTATCTAACAATCTGTATTTATCTAACAATCTGTTTCAACAAGGTCAAGCACTTGAATTTGTTTAGCAACCTCAATTTACTGTTAAGTTCTATTTGTGGCATTTTTCATTTTTCTGTTAGCTGCGTTGTATTACATCCCAGACCCAGTTCCCTGCTTTTTCTTTCTCATTTTGCTCTGTGCACTCACCAAAACTATGTATTACTCTAGGCCTGGATTAACAAATAGGGATTCCTTATTGTTATGAGATTTAGTTAATTTAAGTGTAATGGAAATTGTGAAAGTAGTTAATGCAGTGCTTTTGTGTTTCTCTTATATTAAAGTGTCCAAGTTGATTGTGATACTGTGTGTTGCTATCTATTCATCCTGGATGCTATTGCTTTTTAAATTTTAATTTGCCATTTAGCCTTTACAGGATTAGCACCTTTCTTTTAGTTGCCTTAATTCTTATTTGTTCTTTTTAAAAGCCTTTTGAAAGTTTTATTGATTTCATCACAGTTTCTCCTTTGACATTTTTGGCGGATCACTGCAGAAGTGGGGAAAACTCACCTTGTCACAGAGTGCTACATTGTCTAAAATAAGCGGTTCACTTGGCTGTATATTGCTACTCTTAGACACTTGGGCACTTGTTGATGCTATTGCAGAAGGTTTGTTCAGTCCTAGTCATTTTTAATATTTTTAAACCATGGAGCTATCTTAACTGAATAATGGATTTCACTTACTCTTTCAAGGATATAATTAATTGACACAAGCTGCTTGTTCTTGGAGATGTTAATCAATAGAGGTTGTCTGGGTGAAGTTCCTCTTACTTTGAACCAACAAAGAATGACTATTGCCTCAGAAACAAATTCTTGAGGTATATATGCATGTTCTTTAAGATATGTTTAGATAGGAGAAAGAAGTCTACAGAGTGAAATCAATTTTTTTTAAAAATAGTATGAAAATCTGTCACCCACTAGCTTTATTAACTGGATTTATTAAATGGGACCCCACTAGTTTACCCTCTGAGTGCCTTTGTTATATTACTGGCGTTAGTGTAGTACTTTTAATTAATATTTTGTGTTGTTGCAGAAATCACTTACATAATCCTCATCCATTGGCGGAACTTGAGGTGATTCCTTTTATAATTAGAGCCTGCTGCTTGCAGGTAGATTCTATAGAAGTGCTTCAAATGGTTTAAAGTTTTGAGTAATTTTTGGCTACATGATTTCAAAAAAAAAAAAACATAATTTAAGCATATGAAGGAGTTATTTCCCTGTTTCATTTTTAGTTATTCTACTTTCTCTTTTCAAGTGAAAAATGGAAACTTTCTGAATTTATTCTAGTATTTGAATTCAGCCGCTTTCATTGTCGGCTAGGCTGTGCAGTCACCATAGGAGATGATGCTGTGATCTTAGCTCTCAGGCAAGTAAGTTTGTTGTGTTTTGCAATAGTATAATATGCAGCTCATTTCATAATGGATCACAGCAAGAATTTATGCTTTTATCAAGAGTTCGTGAACGTTGAAAGATATAATTCTTTTATCAAGAGTCTAAATTGTTTCATTAAGAAAACAGAAACAATCTTAGAAAATTAAGTTCATATAACTGATCTTTGTTTCTCTTTGCACTTCACTAACATCATAATGACATTGTTTAACAACCTCTATTTACTGTAATTCTATAAGTTATATTTGTAGTATTTCTTATTTTTTAGCTAGCTACATTTCCTGCTTTTCCTTTCTCATTTTGTTCTGTGCGCCCATTGATGCTTTTATATGTATGGACCTGTATCAACTAATAGAGTTACTTATTGTTTTGAGATACTGTTAAAGTGTAATAGAAACAGGGAAAGTAATTTAGGCAGGTCTTACTTGTTTCTGTTCATGTGTTTTTTGTGCATTAGGTAATTATTGTGGTAGCTGTTGCATTTTGAATTTTATATGTCATTTAGCATATGAGATTCGCATTCTCCTTTTAGTCTTCTTAAATCTTATTTGAATGTTATATTGATTTCATTACAGCTTCACCTTTAACATGTTAAAGGATCACCTTGGAAAGAGTAGAAAACTCACCTTGTCACTGAGTGGTACATTGGCTGCAACAGCTGATTCACTTGGTCATATATTTTGCTCTTACACACTCAGGCACCTGTAGTGGTGCAATTATGGAAGGTTTGTTTTGTCCTAGTCATTTTGATTGTCTTTAGAAGCTGAAGCTCTCTCTTTGAACAATGGATTTCACTCCCTCTTCCAATGAATAATGGAAACTTGTGTTTCTGGTATTTGATTTCATCAAATGCTTTTAATGTTGGGCAGTCAAGTCAATGTTACTAGTTACTACCGTGCAGTCACCATTGAAGATGATGCAGTGATCTCAGCTTTCAGGTCAGTAAGTTTGTTAGGTTTTGCAATATATCATGCAGCTATTTCAAATTAGATTGTGACAAGATCGAATGATTTTGTAAATCTTCCCATTCTCATTTTCTATCATATTGGTATCTGATTGACTAAATTTAATCTCATCTGTTAGACTTTTAGAAGATAGAAGAAGGTCCTTGGTGGAAACCATTTTGTCAAAAGTCGAAAGAAAAACCTCAATGATAGATTTATTATGAGAATTCTGTGATGGTGACAATGAGAGACATAAGAGGTGGAGCTTGTAAGAATCTTAACAGTTTTCACAATCGTTGATCTCTTTAGCAGTAGATAACTCAGTTCACTTGTAGTACTTAACTTCTCTTGCAACAATCTCACAGGTCAAATTCCATCTCCTGAGAAATGGGCAGAACTTGAATCAGTAGATCTCTCATCAAACGAGCTTGATGGCAGGATTTCTGAACAATTGACAAGTCTGACATTCCTTTCGGTTTTGAACTTTTCATACAACTTGTGATTCACATCCTTCAAGGGAAGCAGCTCGATACTTTTTCTAAAGATTGCTACATTGGAAACTTAGATTGTGTGGAATTCCATTGACAAAGAAATGCCAAGTGACAAAGAACCAGAATCACCTCCTTCAAATTTGAAAAGAAGATGATGATTCTGCAGCATTATTTGATTGAAAATTTGCATTGATGGTTTATGGTTGTGGGCTGCTGTTGGGACTTAGTCTTAGTCTTGGATACATTGTGTTCACAACAGGAAAACCATTCTGCTCAGTGTAGAGGGTAGAGGTATGTCAACAGAAATTTGTGGGATGGTACAGCCGCAGAAATGAAACGAGAAAAAACCAGCAACCTGACCAATGCTCTTAGGCGAGTTTCTGCAGCCAAACTATGCTATTTATGGCCTTTTTTAGCCACGACAATGTATATAAATAATTAAAATTTTCCACTCCTGTTCTCTGCTCCACAGCGATGCTCGAAATAAGCTGCAGGCAGCTGCACTTCTTTTCTTCCACTTAGAAGATCTAGCCAAAAAATTACAAGCATGAGCAAACAGAGCATTGCTTCTTGTTCGTGAGTTCATTCTGCATTGTTTCATGAGGTTTTTTTCGCTGAAATACTATTTTCGTTCTTTTCCCTACTTTTTCTTGTTCAATGTTGAAAGAGCAGCATGCTGAATGGGGATCATTGTATTATATTAATATAAATTTAAAACTGTTGATTTCTTTTAAATGAAATCTATTTATGCATCTTCTTAGTGGTTCTGGTTTCCTTAGACTACACTGCTACAAATAATCTATAAACAATGTCTGGGCTTTTACTGCCATCTACACCAAAGGGATCCATCCCCTACTCTGGATTCCCATTTCCAGGATAGACTTCTTCAATCTCCCTTCTTATGATGTTGAATTCACTCCACTGCTTGGTAACATTTTGGATGGACAGCCCCATTACTTGGGTTTAAGTGTCACCAATGCCTTAAATGTTAGGATAGCATAACCACAAAAACAGAAGGGAAACTTTTGAAATTCGTTGGCATTCCGTTCTTTGTTTCTTGACATTTTAATACCTGGTGGAATACGATGCACATTTGACTGGTGAGAGATGACGAACACCTGCATAACAAACCAGCATTAGAGCTTAGTAAGAGATAGGAGTTTGTCTCTGGCATGGTACTCCAACACTTGATGTAAGATATGAATTTATGAAGAATAACTAGGACATGTAGAAGAGAAGAAAGCTGGAGAAAGAAGATTATTTTGAGAGAGACATGGAGTGTGTATAAGAGAGAATTAGTGGAGATATTTGATAAAAACTAATTCTTCAAAAGAATTTTTAACAGTTGAATTGTATTATTTTACTACATAAAATTTTATTAAATTATTTTTAGATATAATAATAAATATTTCACAAATTTACTCATTAACCCTCTTATGTTGTGTTGAGTTGGTGTATAAAATTATAAGTATTATATTATTTTTTTTCTTAAAACGATAATTTGAATAAAGCTTATCTTAAAATAATAATCTAATAATTTAGAATAAATTTAAAAAATTTGTTGAATAATATTAAAAAAGTACATCGTATCAAAATATTTAAATAGTAGTTTTAAAAGTTAATTTTGTACTTGACTTACATCAGAATACTTACACAGCATGCTTGCAACCTGTGTACCTTAACTTGCAAAAACTCTACTTGAATTCCATTGAAACCCAATCCCAAATCCCTCTGGACTTTAGATTCCATTTCTGAGCTATTTTCTTTCACTAAACTAGTAAACTCCAACAACTCTAAGTCTCTAACCTTACCTCGGAAGAGCAATGCTAGGCACAGTCGCCTCTAGCACTCTCCAACCGACAACTGCTTATTTATTGGGCCACGTCACCATGCTTTTAAAGCAATAAAAGGGCAACCGGTTGGAACCGAACTGTAATTGCATTGGATTATTTATATATATATATATTAAAAATCATTTTACAAGACATGGTATATAAATTTTTATAAAATTATTGAAATAGTTTTTTAAAAAATATAATTAAAAATATTTAAGTGATTTTATAAGATTTCATCCTATAAAATAATTTTTTCATATATATATATAGATATTATATTTCAACATTAACCAATTGCCTTCTTTTTATTAATTTTATTCAAGTTAAATTCATAAAATTTAATTGAAAGACAAGAATACCCTTCATCTGCCGCCCATTCCCCTTTTCCTCAATCTTCTTTCCTTTTCTCCCCAAACACCACCCCACACCCATGGGCACCAAATCATAATCTGCAAGCTTCAGTGTCACAAAATTTCAAAAGATGCAAAATTTAAATTAATTAAAGCAACAAATTCAAGCATAAATTCTAGTCCCTCGTACCCAATTATAGAAATGGAGAAAAAAAAAACCATAAATTGATGATAAAATACTCAGTCAATTCAATAGCTAAATCATTGATAAAAAAGACATGAATCTGACTTCAAGTAAATGATATTGCTTAAAACTATCATAATTAAAGCTCAAATAAGTAGTTTTATTTCTTTGTCTTCTCTCGGGTCTTCTTTTTCCCCCATTTTGCTTCTTTTGTCCGGTTACTTTCTCTGTTCTCATTTTCTTCTTCATTTTCATTCTCACTGGCAATTCCCTCACCAACAACTATTGATTGGATCAATAGCCCACACTAGAATTGCAAAAGGGGAAAAACCTAAGAGAGAAAACTAAAGAGAGTAGAGATCAGAGAAATAGAAGAAAGAAGTAGACGGTGGGTAACCAAATTTGGTACTGGATTCAAGTTGGAGATGATTAAACCCCTTAGATCTGATGAGCTTTTATGCTTGGAAAGCATAGAAACCCAGCAGGTGAGAGGGCAGAAAAAAAAAAAAAAACCAGAATGTTGAGAGGATGGAGACGGGATGAGGCTTTTGAAGATAAAGAAATAAAAATAGTAGTCACCGGCATCTTCCCGTAACCGGTTTTGAAGTCAATTCATCTTATGATGTGGCAGCATGGATGGGTGAGTCTCCAGGCCGGTGTTAATTGGAGAGTGCACATAGCATTGTTCACCTCGGAATGTCCAAGCTACATACAAACGCACAACATACCCTCCTCCGGAACACGCAACAACCATCCATGGCTTCCGCTTTCCGCCGTCTCCTTCTCTTTCTCCTACTTCTCCCGCTCTCCGTCACTGCCAACCTCCACAAATCTAAAACCCTCCTCAAATCAAGTCTCCTCTCCTCTACCACTACATCCCACCTCGATGACACCCCACCAACCACCTACTTCGAAGTCACCAAACCCATCAGACTTCCCAAGACCCAACCTTGCGTCTATCCCATTCTCCACCATGATTTCGGCTATACATATGGGAAACCCCCAGTTCTAGCAAACTATACCCCACCTTCTTATTGCCGATCTCACGATTTCTTTAAAATTGTCCTTGAATGGAATGCCACCTGCAAAGGAAGGCAATTTGATCGGATTTTTGGGATCTGGCTAGATGGGGTCGAGCTTCTTAGGAGCTGCACTGCAGAGCCAAGAGCTACTGGGATTGTGTGGAGCGTCAAGAAGGACATAACAAGGTATTACTCTTTGCTTGTTAAGAATGAGACACAAAGTCTCGCTGTTTATTTGGGTAATTTAGTTGATCGAACTTATACTGGCGTGTATCATGTGGACATAACTCTTTATTATTACCCTGCTGAGAAGAAATTCAATGACTTTGAGGGCAATTCGGAGAATCTGGCATCTGGGTATGGCTCTAGAGCTGATTTAATCTTACCCATTTCGCGGAATTTTCCATTGAATGATGGGTTGTGGTTTGAAATTGAGAATTCCACAGATACTGAGGGGAAGGAAATCAAAATTCCTCAAAATGTGTTTAGGGCTGTGTTAGAGTTGTATGTGTCATTCCATGAGAGTGATGAGTTTTGGTATGGAAATCCACCAAATGACTATCTTTTGGCTAATAATCTTACTGACACAGCAGGAAATGGGCCTTTCAGGGAAGTTGTGGTTACTCTTGATGGAAATGTGATTGGTGCAATTTGGCCTTTTACTGTGGTTTATACAGGAGGGATTAACCCGCTCTTGTGGAGACCAATTTCTGGCATTGGATCATTTGATCTCCCTTCATATGATATTGAAATTACTCCACTTTTAGGGAATATGTTGGATGGTAAAACACATACATTGCAGTTCCGTGTTACAAATGCTTTGAATGTGTGGTATATTGACGCCAATTTGCATCTCTGGTTGGATGGAAAGAACACATATACTGAAGGGAAGCTTCTTCAGCATCAGGTTATGCCTCTTGGTATTTCCTATTCATCAGATTTCAAGGGTTTAAATGGATCCTTCTTGACAAAAGCAAACAGGTCCATATCCTCAACTGGTTGGGTTAAGTCATCTCATGGCAAGATCATGACTAAAGCCATTCAAAAGTTTAGTTATAGTAACTCAATGGTGATGGGAGATAATGGGAATGTTCAGATGGTGAATCAGGAGATCCATTTTGATCACAGTGTTCAGGTCACGAAGCCATACACTTTCTCCAGAGCAAAGAAATCATGTAAGAGGTTTCTTATCGACTTATACTCCAACAATATGCATCAAGGAAATAGAACTTATTTATCTGTAGCTAATGTTACACTGGGATTTAATGAAAAGAATTTTGGAGTCAGAAGCGCTGGTTACAAAATGCCTGTCAGTTCTCTCGAAAATTTGCAGAATGGGCAGGGCATCATGGTTGTTAAGAACAACTTGGTTGTCAGTGGAGTCGGGAGTACCCAACAAAAGTACAAGTATGAAGGCAATAAATTCTGCTACTTTAGGAACCTTAGCAGTTCAAACTACACCATTCTTAATGATGAAGTTGGAAATGCATGCAATAGAAGCACAGGATCCAGTTTTGGTTTTGGATTTAGCAGCAGATGGATACCTTCATCTTAGTTAACAGTGAGAGTGGTGAGCTATTCGACCATGCATTATTTATCATGGCTGTTGGTGATGGAATGAAGATACAAGTATGTTTACAAATTTGGCTTCCTTTGTGTTGTAAATTGCAATCCCATCCTTCTAGCCTCGACTTTTCAGTAAACCTGAAATGCAGAATAAGATAAGGCCTGTTATTAGAGTTTAGAAACTCTGATCATTCATATTTGGCAGTTGAGTTGCTTCAATGTTCATGCTGGTCTGTGTAAGACATTAGATTGACATGTGTATATGGAAATGCAGTTCTCTTTTGGCAAAATTCAACATCAAGTCCAACTTTTGTGGCAGTTGCCATGCTAAAATGAAGTATTTGCAGGGGGTTTTCATGGCTGTATCCTTTACCAACATTCACGTTAGTTATGTCAATGCTCTAGCTTCCATCCTCTGTTTCCTTTCCTAGCTGCTTCTTTTGGTGATTATCTCTTTTATTTGAGTTTGGGCTGTAAAATTTTCTCAACATCTTTGATATCTTAGCATTTTTACGATTAGATATGATAATTACCATTCTCTCTTTATATATATATATATATACACTAAAAACTGTTTCACAAGACCACGGACTGTATACAATTTATTTTATAAAATTATTTAAATGTTTTTTAAAAAATAATAAAAAAATAAATATAAAGATATTTAAGTAATTTTATAAGACGAACAATATATCATTCGTGTTGTAAAATAGTTTTTTCATATATATATATTTTGAAATATCAATGGTATTTTCTTTTTAAAAAATACAATTAATTTGGTTAATTTAGTTAATTTGATTAATCAAAATTTAACCAAACCAACGAAATTTGAATCGAAAATTTAAAATTATTCTTAATAGCATTCTTTGCAAGGACGTGAAGAAATAATTGTTTTTTATTTTTTGTACAATTTATTCCTTTTATAATTCAAATATCAATTAACCAAATTTAATCGTTGCCCATAAAAAAGAAAAAAAACCAAGTTTAATCAAAATTTCAATTAGGGGCACCTGATCTGGTTAGGCATTCTATCTAGGGATCACACGTGGCGACATCACAGCCTTTA
>BPVZ01000004.1:5878187-5888293 GCA_020521535.1 Rubroshorea leprosula
TAGTCATTAGCAATTCTATATAATTGAATGAATAAAAGTGTTTGGATTATTAATAATAAGAAATATAGATAGTTAGATTAAATGAAGCCACTAAAAGTTAGTTTTAAACTGTTATATCAAACAACTTATTAGATCAATTTCATAAAAATTCTAACTAGAATTTTCATTGAAATAAACAGTATGCGCGATTAGGGTTAGTGATTTTGAAAAGATTAGGTACCATTTTTTGCCTAAATAGAAAATTAAGATAAAATAGTCTTATTTATGCTAATGTTGGGAACTAAATTTGAAAATTTATCCCAAAAAAAGCCATGATTAATGTGAGGGACATAAAATTGGAAAATAATTTAGAGATATATTTTTTTTTTTGTAAATTTTTTATATAATTTTATGGATCATTTAATGATTATTTCTTTTTGCTCAATTAGAATTCAATGATTTTTTTATACAAATATGTATTTAATAACATAAAGATATTAGTGTGTATCAATCTCTTCTTAAAAATAATTAAAGTTCTAATCTATATTTGAAAACTAAAAGTTTTATTTTATTAAATATTAATATCTAAATTTTAAAACTTATTATACATTTTAATATATCAATATTTAATAAAATAATTTTTAAATTTTAAATTAAATTTTAATTAAATAATATAATATAATTTAATGTTGAAACTTTAATTATTTTTAAAAATCAGAATTGATAAGTATTTTTTCATATATAAATATTATATAAAAATATTATACAAAAATATTATTTTTATATAATTACCAAATAAAATCACAAGTGAATTATTTTACTTTAATAATTTTCATTTTTTTCCTTTAAAAGAAACCAGATTTTGAGTACGGTAAAATGGCAATTTCATTGACTCGGGGAAAGTATCTCAACTCAGTAAAGGAATCCCTCAAGCATATCCCTTTCGCATAAAGACTGGCCATAACAAAACACTCCAAGCAGCTCAAAGTCTGACTTTTTAACAGAGAAATCAAAGCCCAAGACGTTTGGGAAACAATGTAAAATTTGTGCCTCTTAAATGTTAACGCAAGTTTTTGCCTTTACTCAGTTAGAAAAATGCGCTGAAATTCATACCGGGGTCCTCTCTCTTCTCTATATATAATACTATACTACTGCTCTGTGTTTTTACCCATCTGCAAATCTAGAATTTGGTCTTCCCTTCTTCTAACCTCAGTTGCCCAGATTCAGGTACTTCATTATCTATATGGGTCCTTCGAAAAGACCTTGACTTTGAACCATATGTGCCAGGGTCCCATATTTGATTCTGATGAACTTTTGGGTCCCTTAGGCTAGGCTTGTCCTTTTCTCTATCTGATTGAAGATTAGGTTTTGTCTTTCTGGGTCGTGATCAGATTATGTAGCTACGGGGATATATTCACTAGTGATTTTTTGCTTTGTTTGTTTTTGGGTTTTGGAATTTTTTGGAAGGTGATTGGAAGTTAGGTTTTTTTTTTCCTTTTTTTTTTTTATCCAGGAAGACGAGAGTTGGCTTGGAAGTGAGCAATGGCGAATAGGAACATTGAGAAGCTGGCCTCCATTGATGCACAGCTTCGGCTTATTGTCCCGGGGAAAGTGAGTGAAGATGACAAATTGATTGAATATGATGCTCTGCTTCTGGATCGGTTTCTTGACATTCTTCAGGACTTGCATGGAGAGGATCTCAAGGAGACGGTATTGTCCTTTCCTATTTCATCTCTTTGAATCTTATGTTGATCGTTAAGGGGGACAGAAACATAAAAGTTTGTTTTGGTCAATGTCCTAATTTGAAGAACTTAATTTTTTTAATGGGGTTTGATTGGGATTCATTTTGAATATGAAAAAATGTGGACTTTGTGTGTGATACGATGATACTGATTCCAAGTTGACTATGTTTTTTAGTTACCATTGATTTTGAAGTTGTGTGAGCTGGTGCTAATGTAGTAGCTGATGTAGTAGCTGATTTGAGGAGGGTTACATAGATGTAGTTCTTTTTGATGATCATAGAGATCCTAGCTTTTTTTCATTTCTAAAGATTCATTTGTTAATTTCTATTTGCTTTTTCATGGGAAATTTGAAGACTTGATATTGCACTTTGTGCAATGAGTTGCAAACTTGCAATGATTAAGTTGGTTCCATCTATTTTGATTTGTTTAGGTTCAAGAGTGTTATGAGCTTTCAGCCCAGTATGAGGGAAAGCATAATCCTCAGAAGTTGGAAGAGCTTGGAAATGCTTTGACTAGTTTGGATCCGGGGGACTCCATTGTTGTTACCAAGGCTTTCTCCCACATGCTTAACTTGGCCAACCTGGCTGAAGAAGTGCAGATTGCTCACCGCAGGAGGATCAAGTTGAAGAAAGGTGATATATCTGATGAAAACTCTGCAACTACTGAGTCAGACATTGAGGAAACTCTCAAAAGACTAGTGGTGGATCTCAAGAAGTCTCCTCAGGAAGTTTTTGATGCTCTTAAGAATCAGACTGTGGATTTAGTCTTCACTGCTCATCCTACCCAATCAGTTCGTAGATCTTTACTTCAGAAGCATGCAAGGTCTGGTCTCCAGTTTCAGCAGTTTTCTGAATTTTGTTCCCACTTCAAGAAGCAGTTTATTGATCAGCTTCTGTTTGATACCTGTTTCTGCTAAATAATTTGAGAACTCCTGTTTACCATGTTTTTAGGATACAGAATTGTCTGGCCCAGCTCTATGCTAAAGATATTACTCCAGATGATAAGCAGGAGCTTGATGAAGCTCTACAGCGTGAGGTAAAATTATCTTGCCTGTTGATTTATCTTTTAATAAGTATTTCAATTTGATTTATTCATTTCACATATTGATATTAACATATACAAGTTCTTAGCATAAAAATTTTAAGCATGCAAACTCATAATTTCCGTTTAGGCCATGAATAAAAAAGTTTGAAGTACCAGTTTGCTTTTAACATAAGTATATCAGTCTACCTCATTTCTTTTCGTTTTTTATTTTTTAACGTACCTGTTTTTCTTTCTAACAATCAAGTGGCTTGTTCATATAGATAATACATATCACTGTATTTCCTCCATTGGCAAAGAGAACATAGGGAATGAGTCTGAATTAAGAGTTCAAATTTATTGTAAGGTGTTTTCAGCAGTAGGTATGGCTTGGCAAGTTTTCAGCTCTTTTGTATGAGATGCTCTGGTTAGTGGTATTAGTCTTTTGTTCAAGTGATGTATTTCCAAGGTTTGAGATTGATATGTTCCTATAGATCCTTTTGAGCATGAGCAAGTACCTGCTAGAAACAGTCACTGTGTTTTTTCCTGAACTTTTTGGTTAGTTTGTCAAGATTTGTGATTTAAATGTTGATCCTTTGGGAGCTGTACATCTTCCTGTTATATTTTATGGAAATTCTTAAATTAATAGCTGATATAGTTTTTACTTGATAAAGAGAAATGCTTTAGTTTGTTTGGGAAGTTTGACAGAAGACCGTCCCAATTCTACATGAAATGTTTGCTATTTATTTTTCAGGAATGTGAACTAATTTTGTGCAATAAGTCAAACAAAAATAATGTTTGGATTATAGAGTTGTAGTTCTCTTATTTTTCTGGCCATCAACATGTAATTTTCAGAATTTTATGTTTCAATTGAAGAATAGAAAACTGTTTATTTTTCTGCAGTTAAATGAATATATCTTACCTAAAATGCAAAAAAATCAAAAATTAATTAAATTAATGCTTAAGAAACCTAATATTGTCACTGATTTTATTCTTTTCTTTCCTTGTGTAAAGATTCAAGCTGCATTTCGTACAGATGAGATCCGAAGGACCCCTCCAACTCCACAGGATGAGATGAGGGCAGGAATGAGCTACTTCCATGAGACAGTTTGGAAGGGTGTCCCCAAATTCTTGCGCCGTGTTGACACAGCTTTGAAGAACATTGGGATTGATGAACGAGTTCCCTATAATGCCCCACTCATTCAGTTTTCTTCATGGATGGGTGGTGATCGAGATGGTATGATCCTCTAGATCACCTAATGAATGACAACCTTCCGGTTTCTAATATTTTGTTAGGGATAGTTGAACATATTCTTCATGGATGTGTTAGTGAAAGTTAGGGATGGCTGAATATTTTCCAAAGGGTTGAAAGGTCATGGATGCATTTGTTAATTGCAATTCTGGCAACCTCTTTCTGACTGAATACGTGCTTTATTTATAATACAGGTAATCCAAGGGTAACACCTGAGGTTACAAGAGATGTTTGCCTGTTGGCTAGAATGATGGCTGCGAACCTGTATTATTCCCAAATTGAAGATTTGATGTTTGAGGCATGGAGTAGCTCTGTCTCTTCTAATGTAATCTAAGGATGTTCATTTAACGCAACTGCATATGCTAACTCTGTATTGATTTCTTTTGCCAGTTGTCAATGTGGCGTTGTAGTGATGAGCTTCGTGTTCGTGCAGACGAACTCCACAGAACCTTGAGGAGAGATGCAAAACACTACATTGGTGTGTGTCAAAATTTGCTAGGGAATAGGGATTCCATTTGTGTTGTCTAATCTGAAATCAATATCATGCCATTTCAGTAAATTTATTTTCCAATTTGATTTCTATGTGCCTTTCACTTCTTCCAAATTGGCTATAACAAATCTTGGTTCTATTATGTTTTAAGACAATATTCTCCTATTTAACTACATTTCTTAGTTTGAAAATGTTAAGGCAACATTCTCCTAAGAAAATGTTAAGATAACCTGCCTTTCACTTCTTTCATTTAAACTCTTCTTAAGCTGTTCAAGGAGTTGGAAACATCAGAGCATGCAAAAGTTGTTTTCTAATGTTTTTCCTATTTTGAAACAGGAATTTTCCTTAGGATCGAAATTTTTTGTTTGGGTGTTATAAAGAAATAAAGAATACATTCAGATGTTTCCATAAGGAAAAAATAATATTGCACCCCTTCTGAAAATGCAGAAAAGGAATTAGTGGTGTTCAATATACTGTTGGCATATTCTTCTTATATTATTATGGTTCTTGATGCCTAACTCTTAATCCAGAGTTTTGGAAACAAATTCCTGCCAACGAACCATACCGTGTTATTCTTGGTGATGTGAGGGATAAGCTTTATCAAACACGTGAGCGGTCTCGCCAATTATTATCCCATGGTATGTCTGAGATTCCAGAGGAGGCAGCTTTTACCAATGTCGAACAGGTTCGGTTTCCTTTTCCTTAATCATAAATTTTTTTTTTTTTTTTGGAATGGTTATTTGAGCCTAGACTCATGAATAACCATCAGCTCTTCTATTTCTCTAACCATAATCTCCTCTTTACTGGCTCTGGGAACTAATTTCATAGTTATATTTCCTATAGTTCCTTGAACCTCTGGAACTGTGTTATAGATCACTCTGTGTTTGTGGTGATCGGTCAATCGCTGATGGAAGCCTCCTTGATTTTTTGAGGCAAGTCTCCACTTTTGGACTCTCACTTGTCAGACTTGACATCCGGCAAGAATCTGACCGTCACACTGATGTTATCGATGCCATTACCAAACACTTGGAAATTGGTTCCTATCGAGAGTGGCCTGAAGAACGCAGACAACAGTGGCTATTGTCAGAATTAAGTGGCAAACGACCATTGTTTGGACCTGATCTTCCAAAAACTGAAGAAATAGCAGATGTTTTGGACACTTTTCATGTGTTAGCAGAGCTCCCAGCAGACAACTTTGGAGCATACATCATTTCAATGGCAACTGCACCTTCTGATGTGCTTGCTGTTGAGCTTCTGCAGCGTGAATGCCAAGTGAAGCAACCATTAAGAGTTGTTCCACTGTTTGAGAAGCTTGCTGATTTGGAGGCTGCTCCTGCTGCTTTGGCTAGACTTTTCTCAATTGATTGGTACAGAAATCGGATCAATGGCAAACAAGAGGTCATGATTGGGTACTCAGATTCTGGCAAGGATGCTGGGCGTCTCTCTGCTGCCTGGGAGTTATATAAAGCTCAAGAGGAGCTTATAAAGGTTGCTAAGCAATATGGTGTCAAGCTGACCATGTTCCATGGTCGGGGTGGGACTGTTGGGAGAGGTGGTGGTCCCACCCATCTTGCTATATTGTCTCAACCACCAGACACCATTCATGGGTCACTTAGAGTTACAGTTCAAGGTGAAGTCATTGAGCAATCATTTGGAGAGGAGCACTTGTGCTTTAGAACACTGCAGCGTTTTACAGCTGCCACTCTAGAGCATGGTATGCGTCCTCCAGTTTCTCCAAAACCAGAATGGCGTGCCCTGATGGATGAAATGGCCATTATTGCCACAGAGGAATACCGTTCCGTTGTCTTCAAAGAACCTAGATTTGTCGAATATTTCCGTCTTGTGAGTACAAAAACATTAAACATTTTGTTCCTTAAAGTGCTTGAAAGCCATTTTAATCTAACATTCCTGTTTCATTTTTGGTTTAGGCTACACCAGAGTTGGAGTATGGTAGGATGAATATTGGAAGCCGTCCATCAAAGCGAAAGCCAAGTGGGGGTATTGAGTCTCTCCGTGCAATTCCGTGGATATTTGCCTGGACGCAGACAAGATTCCATCTTCCTGTCTGGCTTGGATTTGGAGCAGCATTTAAACATGTTATTCAGAAGGACATTAAAAATCTCCTTATGCTGCAGGAAATGTACAACAATTGGCCTTTCTTCAGAGTCACCATTGATTTGGTTGAAATGGTTTTTGCAAAAGGTGACCCCGGGATAGCAGCCTTGTATGATAAGCTCCTGGTTTCTCAAGAGTTGTGGTCTTTTGGCGAGCGGCTGAGGGCTAACTATGAAGAAACAAAGAGCCTTCTCCTCCGGGTAAACTTTCCAATTCTTGATAGTGCAAGTTTTTACCTAGTTTTACGATTGAAAGGCGTATTGAATGTAGCAGCAGTAGCGTCTTTGATTCCAAGTTTTTACCTTTGAGCAATTTAGAGGCCTCTTTGAACCTATATCATAAATTTCTTTCCTTCATTTTCAGATTGCTGGGCACAGAGATCTTCTTGAGGGGGATCCACACTTGAAGCAAAGACTCAGGCTGCGTGATTCATACATCACAACTCTCAATGTTTGTCAAGCTTACACACTGAAACGCATTCGTGATCCAAATTACAGCGTGAAGCTCCGGCCTCACATCTCCAAAGAGATTACAGAATCAAGCAAACCAGCTGATGAGCTTGTAAAACTGAACCCAACAAGTGAATATGCCCCAGGTTTGGAGGACACCCTCATCTTGACCATGAAGGGTATTGCTGCTGGACTGCAGAACACCGGTTAAACCTAGCTCTTAATTTCACATATTCCTTCCATTTTTCGTTAATCTAAGCTGCTTTTCCACCAACAGCCTTTTTCCATAAATCCACAAAATATATCCATGTACCTAAAACTGGATGCCTTTCAGTAACATGCCATAAGGTCTGAATTTCAGATGATCTTTTATAACTTATGCTTTGCTATGATCCGGTGCCGTCTGCACCATCAGTGTTTCTTATATCTATACAGAATAAAACTCATGAAAGCTTGTCATTCATGCTTTAATGAAATATGTTAGGCCTTTGCTACTTTTTTACCTTTTGTTTTGTAATGGCTTTTTACTGATTTCAGCTTTTCTTCTATTAAGTTAAAAAGCATTACTGCTGATCACAAAAAATAAAGTTAAAAAGCATTACTCACATGGAAATTAGGAAAAAACTTGTAGATGTGCGTGAGTCCTTTGTTTTAGATGTGTGATAATTATTGCATTCATCATAATCTCATTTATCCTTGTGTTTTTGGAGATTTTGGATTGATTCAATTTTCTAGGTTCGATTAGACGAAACTGGAAGAGGTTTATGCAGTGTATTAGATAGATATATTCTGTTCTTCTTTTCTTTTTGGGTGGATTATGGTTGAAAGCATGAATCTTCATGGTGGCAGACATTGTAGAGAATAACAATGACCATATGGAAGGTTGGATGGCAACGCTTTTCTTTACTTTGATTATTCTCTTGAAATTTTTCAAGGTTTTCTTCTTTTTAAAATTTTGATTGCAAAAATCAAATCTGTCTTTCCATGCCTTGGTGGCCAAGGAAATACATTGTCAATGGTCATCTGGAGGCTGGAACTGGTCGTTAAAAGTTTTCTGAGATTAAATTCTGGTTTCTGATTCTTCCTCGTTTTCTTTGTCATCATAAATTTTTGGTCAAGTCGCTTTTGATTTTGAAAAGTCAATTCAAATTTTCCCATTACACAAGTTCAACCCAGGAAAGGAGGCAATCTTCTGAATGGTAAATTTGAGAATGAGTCAAAACTTTCCTTCTGGA
Organism: Rubroshorea leprosula; assembly: GCA_020521535.1. Lineage (NCBI taxonomy): Eukaryota > Viridiplantae > Streptophyta > Magnoliopsida > Malvales > Dipterocarpaceae > Rubroshorea > Rubroshorea leprosula. The sequence continues at coordinate 5,886,470 of BPVZ01000004.1, forward strand.
AACTTGGGGGGCAAGAATCAACAATGCCTTTGCCCCTAGAGCTGTTAGAAGAGTTCATCAAATTTTCTGTTCTATAAAAGCTCTGGTTTGGAGGCAACCCTAATAACCAAAACACAGCCATCTGCTACATACATATCACTACAAAATCCTGAAAATGGCATTCTCTGAACCCAATGCAAAGGCTCTTCTCTCTGCAGCAGCTTCTTTTGCTGCTTCAGCCATGCTCATACGAAGCATTGCCAATGACTTCCTCCCACACGAAGTCCATGGCTTTTTCTCCTCACTCCTTCATGGTATTTCACGGAAGTTTTTCTCATCTCAACTGACAATTGTTGTAGAAGAGTTTCAGGGGTTTTCACCTAACGAGGTCTTTGACGCAGCTAATGCATATTTAGGCACCAAAGCACCTACTTTTGCTCAGAGGGTCAAAATCAGCAAGAATGAGGATCAAAATTTAACAATTTCAATGGACAGAGATGAAGAGGTGATCGATGAATATGACAATATACAAGTAAAATGGAGGTTTGTCTGTTCACAGGTTGAATCAGCTTCACATAGAAATTCTAATGATCTTAATGCTTGTTTGCGTTCAGAAATTCGATCATATGAGCTAAGTTTCCACAAGAAGAACAAGGACAAAGTGTTAAGTTCTTACATTCCATATGTTTTGAAGAGAGCAAAGAGCATTAAAGAAAAAAGCAAGGTGACAAAGTTGCATACTGTTGCTCCTTTCGGTGCTTGGGACGAAGACCCGATCGCACTTGATCATCCAATGACTTTCAAGACCCTTGCAATGGACTCAGAGATCAAGGAGGCATTATTGGAAGATTTGAACGTGTTTATGAATGGAAAGGAATACTACAGAAAGATTGGTAAGGCTTGGAAACGGGGGTACCTCCTATATGGTCCTCCTGGAACAGGGAAATCTAGCTTGATTGCTGCCATGGCAAACCACCTGAACTATGACATCTATGACTTGGAGTTGACAGAAGTCCGGGGCAATTCTGAACTGAGATCACTACTGATTCGGATGTCCAGCAAATCCATACTTGTCATTGAGGACATTGACTGCACAATCAAGCTACAGAACAGAGAATCGGATGATGAATCATTCAAAAATGGCGAAAATCAGGTAACTCTCTCCGGACTTCTGAACTTCATTGATGGACTATGGTCATGCTGTGGTGAAGAACGGATCATTGTCTTCACAACCAACCACAAGGAAAGGCTAGACCCTGCATTGCTGAGGCCTGGTCGCATGGACATGCATATTAACTTGTCTTATTGCACCTTCTCTGCATTCAAGCAGTTAGCCTTCAATTACCTCGGAATTGACCATCACAAACTCTTTGAAGAGATTGAAAGATTACTGTGTCAGGTTGAGGCAAGTCCTGCTGAAGTTGCAGGGGAGTTGATGAAGAGAAATGATGCTGAAGTTTGCCTCAAAGGCCTTATCCAATTTCTTCATAGTAAAATACCTGACCAAAAGGTAAAACAAGATGATGACGATCAAAATGAGTAAATTGTACTAATCCTACAAATAATAAAGATCGGCAAATTTTGACTTGATATCTACCTTGTACAAAGATTACATTCATTTTCTTTTAAAATAGTTAAAATTTACTTACTTATAAGTATTATATATCATATTTATATGAACTTGGCCCTTCAGCCAAGTGACTCTAACCTAAAGTTGTCAATACCGTATCGGTATGCGTACCGGTTTTGCTACTGGAACGGTACGTATCGGATACCGGAATTTTTCGTGTACCGTTTCGGATTTATCGTTATAAATATATATTTTTATAAATTAAATATCAAATT
>BPVZ01000004.1:5896716-5907203 GCA_020521535.1 Rubroshorea leprosula
CGAAGACACCCCCCCTCCCCCCCATTCAATGCCATAATTTTAATTAATTTTTTTATATTTTTGAAATAACAAAAGACAAAAAAAAAAAATTATAATAATAACACATTATAACACAAACAAATTAAACCCCAAGTCTCAAAGTGACGCAGGAGGGAAGATGGAACAGTTAGCAATATGGTTAAAGTTAAAATCCCCATTTCGAAGACACCCCCCCTCCCCCCCATTCAATGCCAAATCATTCATTAATGTAATGATGATGATTTTCTTCCATACCCTACTAAAGTGACTATCATAATCATCTTCAATTGTACTCCCAACATTGTAATGTTTCAATGATGATAAAAAGAAAAAAAAATGGAAACATTGTACCAAAGACCTAATGGCCAGCTTATAACAATTGTAATTTTGCAATCATGATAAAAAGAAAAATATGGAAACATTGTACCAAGGACCTAATAGCCAGCTTATAATCTTCAAGAGATTTTGACATGGACATATGTTAAAAACATATATATTATATTTTTTATAATAAAAATATATAAAAAAAAATAAAAATAAACTTTATTTTCAATATTAATACCATACAAAACATTAATTAAATAGTTAATAAAATTAAAATTAATTTTTATTTTTAAAAAAAATAAAAAAAAAAAAAATATAACAAAAATATTTTTAAAATACAAATTAAAAAATCCTTACCTTCAAAATAGGTATCTTGAAACGTATAATGAAAAAAGTTACTCCATGATGCCAGTTACCTAATGATTGAATGTTACATTCCTTTTTCCCGTCATGACAAGCATTCACGTCTTAAATTTAAATTTAGGAAATTTCACTTCGTTTCAACTCGTATTACGTCTCATTAATTAGCTTTTCTTATATATTATGAAAATTTTAACTATTGTGAGAAAGGAGTATTTGAATTCAAGGCATTAGGCTAAGAGTTAAAAGAGCTTAAACATCAAAAAATTATGAGACATCTCACAATATTCTAAAATTAAAAATTTAAACTTTAATTTTTTAATTTAAAACCTTAAACTCATATTAATTAAGATTTATTTCAAGAACACTCAACTCATTAGTGCAAGTGACTTGGATCGGATAGATACCATATATAGTGACAAAAATGATACAAAAACACATGTTTTTAATCTACAACGGTTTAGTTTTTTGGCGTCATTATATAGTAGATTACAGACACCCGACATCTACAAAGTAAGAAGCAACGGTTATTATGGCTTCCATTTTTTCTTTTTATTTTTTCTTAAAAAAACGAAGAAGATGAAGAAGGAAATAATAAAAAAAGGTTTCCGTATCATTTTGTCTTCTAATTCGACATTTTGCCAGCCCCTACATTACCCTTTTACCTCGTTTGGCCCACCAAAGCTACCGTACGCGTAAAGCTTTATTTATTAAAACTTTTGATAAATATTTTTTTTAAAAAATAATACTTATTAGTTTTATTTTTTAAAAATTAAAAAAATATTATTTTAAAATTATATCATTTTAATAAATATTTATTGAAAAAAATTTAAATATTTTATTTTTAAAACATAAAATTAAGATATTTTTTACTTTTTTTTAATTTTTTAAAAATAAAACAAACAAACATTTTTTTAAATAACATATTATTTTTAAATATAAATTTATAATTATTTTATTATTTTAATTAATTTTTATATATTTTTATTAATTTTAATTATTGATGTTTTATATATTTTTTAATAATAAAAAGACGAAAAAATAACATACTGCTACAACACAATGTAACACCACCAAATCTAGCCTTAATTCCACTTCTGGTTTAGATGTCACCCCACAACGCCATTTTCTTTCCAATTTCTGTCTACACTTGAGCAAAGATTTATAATGCCATATGCCCTAAGATTTAGCCAATTAATTAAGAATTTAACATTCCATAATAAGTCAAATAGGGAAGAAGTTTTTTTTTTTTAAAAAAGAAAAGTATTGTTCATTTATATGTGGTTCCTCATCTACTACATAAAAAAAATTTTTTGAAATAATGGAAAATTCCTACAAAAAGGAATATATAGTAAAATGGCTTTAGTTCTAGAATGGTGCCACCCCTACCCCCCGGGAAAAAATCGGTTTTCTTTTTGCATTTTAGTGTAGGATAGACTGCAATAAAGCAAACTCTCGAACAGAATTTACCAAAACGTTGGAAAGTCCCAAAATTTGGGTTAAAACATTTTAACCTCCATATTAGCAATTCCTGGTTAAATTTTTAAAATGGACGGATAGATTTGAGACAAAGAAATAAATATATATTAATTGCAGCTGTTTCCATGACAAGATCTGTTGTATTCGTTCTTGATGAATGTCTCAAAAATTGAGAGTTGGAATTAATATGTTGAAAATTTTAAATTGAAATTTTAGAATAGATAAAAAAAATTAAAAATTTTTTTTTTTTATTTTATAATCTATTATTAAATATAAAAAAAATATTTATTATATTCAACCAAATACCATCCCGCAACAAGGTTTTGCTAATGTGGATGTAGGCTTGCCATTCAACCTTTTTGTCCCAACGTTAAAGTTTAATCAAGCTGCTGAGTGAGGGTTTGAAATAGGAATCTAACAGGCTCAGAGGCTGTACATTGTGAACCGTATCAGGCCATAGCGTTGGAAGCATCATCCTTACAAGAAAAAGATAACAATGTGCATCCACAAAAATAAGGGGTAAGATTTTGTCTTGTATCCAATCAAAGAGTCTTTTCACTTCTCCTCACCATTAATGCCCCTGAATCTTCAATCAATTCACAGAGAAAAGAACAGCATTCATTGCAACCACAACAGCACAACACATGGCTATCAGCTTGTGAAGGGTCCTACCAGATGGCCTGTGTCAAAGTCACAGTCACAAACTGGGACGGCACCGGCGCGCGTTAGTGCCCACCAGTTGCACTTTGGACCCTTATGGTTAGGTGTGGTGTGGGGGTACTCATTTGGGAGATATGTGAATGTAAATCCCCTTCTCAAGAGGGATACTTCCACTCACACTCCCCGTGCCCCCACATCAAGGTAAACAACAAGCTTCACTAGCAAACAAACATCTGAATGAAAAAAGGGCATATAACTATCATCCCACTGCCAACAGTTAAGAGATCCAATAATTGCTTTGTGACGTTAGATGGTGTCAGGCTCCCAAACTGTGAGCCAAAGAATTTGTAAATTCAAATCTGTGCATGTTGTAGTTGCTTGCTTAGCTTGGGATTCCACTGATTGTTTTTCTTACGAGCACGTACAGTAAATACTGTGGGTTGCGTTGAATGTTTCACGTTCAAGCCTTGTAACAAGCTAAGAGTTTGGCAGATTTTGAAATACCGATCACAATCACATTTCATTTCTGATATGAGATCAGTGCATTATTACGTTTACTCAAGAGCAATGCCATTTATTGAGGTAGCAACAAGCACATAGTGAAGGATCTCAGGCCAATTCAGCTCTCTACCTATCTTGGGAGGCGGAGATGATATACTCAGACAAGAGTAATGAATTGTTTCAACTACCCAGTCCACACCTTAAAAAGAAAACCAACTTTCACTTAAAAACAGATGTACTTTTTCTACCCATCTCAAGACAAGGTCAGCTGTTTCCTATTTCCTCAGGCAATGACAGTACTGATCCTAGTGGGATATTTAAGATTTTTCATGATCTTAATAAATGGGGAGTTGCAAATTTGCGAGGAACATAAATATGGAGTTCTAGAGAGAGGGAAAAAATGGGGATTTTTATTAATGAAATGGTAGAGAAAAGAAACAACAATATTAGTAACAACATATTCACCCTTCTTCTTTCTTCACTAACCCAGTAACTAAATTCCCACCAGACATACATCCAATCTCCCACAGGACTTTCCAATGTTTTGTATATATCATCACATATATACATGTACAGTTCCTCTTCTAACAGCCTGCCAGTCCTCTCACTATGTCTCTCTAATATGTAACTAAGTATTCCCATTTAATCAGATTGTACATATTCTCTCTGTCTCTCTTTTTTTCTTTTTTTTTTGGTTTTTTTCTTTTCACAGGATGGAAGTAGTGATACAAGAACCAGCTGGCCTACGTGAAAAATGGAAATGGGTTGAAGAAAAAAAAAAAAAAAAAAGAGAACAGAGGAAGAAAGGGAACCCTAGAGCAATGAGGAATGAATGAATAAATGAAAACTGCAAAATGAAACTAAGCTAATTCTCTGGGTTCCTCTGGCATTGGCCACTAAGAAAAGATTATTTTGTAGCTCTGACTTATGTCACGGGTATGTAGTAATCCTTATGTGGTGGGAAGAAGGATTTGAAGGGTAGTGGAAGTGTTCCCAACAAAATGGATGTTTGGGCAGAAAGTAGAAAACACAAAATGGGCAGAGAAAGTACAGTACATTCATGAAGTCTAAAAGCTGTAATGCCTCACCGAGTTTTCTAACATTTCCTGGCTAGGGCAGACAATTTCTTTCACTCGGCTACCATTTTTGTATATCTTGAATGTTGGTACAATCCTCACATTCTCAGCACTTGCAACCAATGGGTTCTCATCAATGTCCACCTTCATTCAAAACACACCACAAGAACGTACATAAGAAACCAGGTGGAGAAAGCAGGGAGCCAATAGCATGAAGTGTGGCATTTACCTTGAGAAAATTAATGGACGGATAGCGGCCACATAATATATCCACAAATGGAGATATCTGCATGCATTGTGAGTCAGAGGCCACCTTAAAATGGACTACAGAGACACCTGCAGTTCAAAACTAATTGTCAAGGGGATTGCAAAAGTAGAAAGCCCCAAAGCAATGGGCTGAAGAAAACAACTGAAAACTTAACTGCATCATATATATATATTGAAAACAACTAAAAGTTGTCTGTTGATAGCACCAGAAATGATACCTGGTAGAGATATTGCTGCTCTGAACTGCTCAATACTGGATATTTCTTCTACTTCACCACCAAACTTCATATTATTAACTTCTTCCCCATGGGATTTCTTCAGTGCAACTTGTGCATGAAATAAAGCTTCAGACACGTCATTGTCATCTGGAAGTTTCCACCGCAATACCTCATAATCTCTCACAGCATCAGCCCATCTTTCCAGCTGTATTCATACTAATGTCATTGGTTTGAACCAAAAAATCCATGTACATATCAATGACCTCAGGAACCAGACACATAATGAAGAAATGCTTGAAGAAACACATTACCTTGCTATTCGAGGCAGCCCTTCGAAGAAGCGCTTTAGTGTAACTGGGATGGATATGCAAAGCTTGGTCACAGTCCTCAATAGATTGCTCCCACATCCCAAGCTTAAACCAACAAGCTGCTCTATTGCAATAGAGAACCTTGTTTGAAGGATCAAGCTTGAGTCCTTCACCATATGCTGAACAGGCCTCTGTGAACCTTTCAGATTTGAAAAGATCATTGCCCCGTGCACGAGCTCTTGCAACCAACCTCACATTGTATAGCAGTACATCAACTTCAACATTTCGAGGGTCAATCTGTCCTGCCTTCTCAGCAGTTGTAACTGCATTCTCAAACCTGCAAGGCATCCATCGTCTGTTTTGTGACTCTCCTCAAAAAAAAAAAAAAAAAACCTCTGGCATCTAATTTCTGATGAGGCATAGTGTTTTTGTACTCACCTTCCCAGAGCCATCTCAACTTGTGCTCGGACAAAAAATGGATAAGCTTCAGAAAGCATCCCAAAAAACCTAGTCTGGGAGCAGGAGGTGGTATTTGGTTCTACTCTGGGAATGTTTGATAGGCTAGATTCAGCATCATCAAGCTGGTGGAGTTTCAAAAGTGCTTCCACTCTACACATAGAAAGCTGTGAAATCAATTTGAACAGGTTCAGCCCTTTTCTCAGTACATTGACTGCAGAAATATTTCAAATAAGATTGATGGAAAGTTTTAGGCATAGATTTTACCTGAGGAGAAAAGTCTGCTCCAGCAGCAATTGCAGACTCACATTCCCTCAATGCACTTTTCCAATCTCTGATCCTCCGAGCATCTGTGCATTTGTTAAGATGCTTTTCTACTGCTTGCATCTTGAGTAACTCAGTTGGCTCTGGATGCTGCCCAGGAAAATAAAGATGCTTCCTCGCATTCTCAACCTGCCCCAACCTGTAAGAGAAAGATGATTTATGGTTGCCTGTATGTGATCAAAGCCTCTTACATAATTGACTCTTTGCAATGTCCTTACACGTTTTGCAGTAGTGGTGGATCCTCCAAAAGCTAAGGATTTATAACCCCTACTAAACACAAAACCTCAATTTCTAGCCTAGGATTGCACCGAGTTAACCAAATAAGATAAACCAAGCAAGAAAATAAGGAATCAGGAACCTAAACAAGTAGTTTGAAGTGATACATCTATAACAAATATCAAAGTCAGAAACAAAAAATTGAAAAACGAAGAGAGTAGATGCAGGAGAAGTGTGGATTCTAGGTAATGTAGATCAGAAAGCAAAGTGTAAGTGAAGTCGACCATCCAATAAACATAGCAAACAGATGAACAGGCAATTCACAACACATGACTGGATCTAACAATTCATTAAAGTGTAAAGCTTTCAACAATGCCAATTAAATCACTACCGTTAATCACACTCATTCCCCAAAACATTCACAAAAGCCTTTAAATTTAAGCAGCCATCAACAAATAAATTAATGAAGAAAATAGACAACTTCTATTCAACCATCTCGGAAGGAAAAAGCGACTATTACCAATGTAGATCAAACAAACCATTACCACCCACCAAAATTTACCCCCAAAATATTATCAGATCAAAACAAAGTTCTCTCATCAACATACACCCAAACCTATCATAAGCAACTATTACCAGACAGCCAATACAAAGAAACTTTACTTCATCGAACAACATCATCACTCCCCACAAATGTAGATCACAACATTGCCCAAAACTAGCAATTACTAATCAATCTAACCAGCCATTATCACAAAAAAAGTAGACCTTGATTGCTGTCATCCAGCACTTACCTAAGCATCAATGATGCCAATCTCTGGTGAGCCCTCCCATAGTTAGGATCCAACCTCACCGCTTCCTCACAATCCCTCACTGCCTCTCCTATCCTCCCTAGAGCAGTCAAGGCTGCTGCCCGGTTGCTCCTGTAGGCTGCATTCCCTGGCGACAACGCCGTGGCCCTGTCGTATAACGCCAGTGCCTCCATAAAAAGCCCCTTCTTATACATCTCATTTCCCATTCTCTTCACCTCCTCCGGATCAACACTCAACATTGCCCGCCCCATCACGTCTACGCCGCCTCCTCGTACATAAGCTGTGTTCACAGAGTCAACAAAAGCAGTTTTTGATGCGCCGCTTCCGCTTCCGCCGCCACCGCCCCGCATTATACTACCATGTCCATAATTGCCCGACCCAGATCCCAAAACGTCGGTCCTGGTGCTCCGGTTCGCTGCTATACCCGCTTTAAGTACTTTACCAGATGGACAGATATTCCCGGTGGGTAGGGCGTTGAGGGGAGGCGATGTCACGGACCCCTGACCCGAATAGATCAACGGATGGGCGGTAGTGCCAGAGTCGGATCTTGCGTGACCCGTTTTCAGATTCCTATTCGGGCCTGTAGGACTACTCTCGCTCAGACCTGACAGCTCACCGGAATGGCTGCCGGTGCCGGATTCAGATCTTCTAGCTACCTGGTAGTTCCCGTTCCTACCTGAAACCGATCCAGACGAGCTAGAACTAGAACTCGTAGTAGTTGTAGTCGTTGTAACCGCACTAGGCCTAAGCCGGAGCGGCGAAACCGGCGAACCCAGATCAAGTTCTCGAAAATCCGGCTTGTTAGCCTCACAAATCAGCGACTCTCTCAACTGATCAGCAAGCCCATCGCACCCCAGGTCCGATATAGATTTCCCAGAATGCGACATTTCAGTCTATTTTCCACCCCAGCAACAAAACCAAGCAAAGAACCAAAATTGACAAAATGGGTCGTTCCAATTCCCTCTTCCCCCTCCCCCCCTCAAAAACTTTTCCCCACCAAAGCCAGTATCATCAATGTCTGTCAAATGGAATCAACAGGACAACAACAGAGAGAGAAAGAAGTAAATGCAGGGACCCGGAAGCGCAGAGACGAAACCGAACCCAGAAGCAGCGAGTCTGAAGAAGAAGGCATGAAGGGGGGAAGAGAAAGGAAGAAGAGAAAAAAGAGATGGGGATCTCGTGATATAAAAGGAGGAAGCAAAGAATGAATGTGAGTGGTTTGGTCAGAGAGAGAGATGTTTTACAGAGAGAAGAGAATAGAGAAGAAAGAATGGAAAGGAGAAGAAGGTTTTGTTTATATAATTTTTTTTTTTTTTTTTGGGTTTTTGTTTTGCCTGGTGCTTCACGACACAGTTTTCTTCTTTCTCTTCTCCCGTTCACTTCTTCTCCATCATATCCCCTTTTTTTTTTTTCGATTTTTTAACATGTGCGGTCTAGACATGTATATATATATATAGAGAATGTAATTGCCACATTATTTTTATATAATTTTTTAAATACAATTATTGTTTTTAAATTTAAAATTATATTAAATTAATTATAATTTTTTTATTTTTTATAATAGATAAATGTTTTTATTTTTAATCTTAATATTATTTATTTATTTTATTTTATTATTTAATTACAAATTTTTTTAAGTTATTATAAGTAAATATAAATATTATTTTTAAATTCTTAATTAAAAAAGTCAAAAAATTTATCATTATTTGAAAACAAAAGGAGTAATTAGTACTATTAAAAAATAAAATTAATTTTTATTTAAATAATTATTTAATCAAAACAATTTATGTGATATTAATAATAAAATTAATGATATTTTTTATACTTTTTAATATTTATATTTATATATGTAAAAATAATGTAATAATCAAACACTTAAAAATATAAATTAAAAAATATTTTCTATTTATATAATTTAAAATAAATCAAATTATACAATAAAAACCTTTAGATAAAGGCAGGTTCACTGATTTTAGCCCTTTTATTACCTAAATATTCCTATTTTACGTATTGGTACAATCCTAATAGCAAAAGAGCATATTCTATTTTTTTTACTTTTTTCTCCAATGATGAGTTCCTGTGAAGCCCCGTCTCAATCTTGGGTTGTAAGAAACACGCGCTCTTGATGGCACTTGCTTATCATTCTCCTTTGTCCTTAGTTACTTTCTTATTTCTTTCAAAACATGATGTCTATTTTTTTTTTTTTCTGATAATAACAGGAAAATTAAATTTTGTTAATACACATCGTTTTTATTTAAGTAAAACAGAAAATTAAGATGTCTTAATATCTAATTAAAAGTGACATGATAGAAGAGATTCAATTGAAATTTAAGTTATGTGACAATTTTTTAATAATTGTGATTAGGTATATATGACATTTTTATTGCAAAAAAAAAAAAAGTTTTGTTTCTCATTTTCTCTTTTTATTTTGTGTATTTACTAAAGAGAAATATTGAGGTTTAACCTTTTTTTAGCTAAAATAAGGTTTTTGAATGGATGGATGGACCAATGAGAAACAGAAGCTTTTTTTTTTTTTTATGAGAATCTAAGTTGGCATGAATTTATTTGGAATGGATATGGACCATTGCTACACATTTTTCTCATCAAACTTGAGATTTAAAGTGGAATTTATGTCACTATATATCCAATTATAAAATTTATGAAAGTAATTACCTACTTAATTTAGATTTGATTTATTGATCTTAATCTCTCAAAATCAAGGATTGTGAAAGAATAACAAGTATGTAAGCTTTAGTTATTTTTCTTGATACTTTGAAATTAGTTGTTTAACATTTTATAGAGTTAAATTCTTGAATTTAATCTCAAATTAATTTTTTTTAATTAAAAGTATACACTTATTAATTAATTTTTAGTTGATACGTATTATAAAAACATTCTTAATTCATGGATGCTTCCATTTTAGCTCCCTTGTCTTCATGGGATTCTTTTCCATCCTATTTTGTGTAATACTCCAATGCAAAGAAGGTAAATTCAAAAGCTTCTTTCCTCTCACCAATTTAATAAATAACACCAACTACAATAAATAAACTCTATCCAATTATTGGTATTTTAAAATTTTATTATTTTGCTAAATTTTGTAGTATATATAGCTCACAAACAAAATTATTGGATGAGTTATGCTTATCGAAATCTTAATTAAAGATCTTATGACATAACCAAATTTTGAGTTGAAATTAATAAAGATGAGATATCTCATATCTCTTCTAAATCATAGCATATGACCTTTTTTAAAGGTCCCTCACATTAATCTAACCTCATAATTTTAGAGTTTCAATTAAAATTTTCTAGTCTAGAGCTTGTTTCAATATATTATTGTGAAATTCAATAATTTAATTCTTTTGTTGAATTGGCGTTTTCATTTTAATTTAAAATAACATATATACGCAATTTGGACAACTAACTTTAGTACATTACACATTATTTGGCCTAAGTTTGCCCTTTTAATTC
>BPVZ01000004.1:5912934-5924772 GCA_020521535.1 Rubroshorea leprosula
TAATGATTTAGTTATAAGAAAAGTGATGTACAACGATGATAAGGACTTTCCTATGAACCATTATAAAATGTGTAATATGCTCAAAACTGTTAATTAGTGTCGTCGGTTACAATATTCCTTCCATGCGTTGTTACCAAAGACCCAGAAAACAGTGGATCCGTGAGTAATTACTGATTCTTTAAAGCAAGTTTGATTTGATATTTGTCGCTGAAAATGTGAATTTGAAGAATATTAGTAATAATTTGGGCTTAGATTTGATTCAAAAGGTCAAAGGTAAGCATGCTGCTTTTTCCAAAATTACCGTTTAAAACGAATGCAATTGAACCGACCCTTAATTCTTGGCTAATCTGTCTGACTTTTTTTACTCAATGCCCATTGACTGTTATTTTGGCCACAACTTAGAATCCATTGTTGCCTTTTGATTTTGAATTTATTAGCAACACAAGATATCCCCTGGCGGTGTGTTTCCCTGCCCCCATTAATATATCATTCTTCAAATTTAAACCTCTCTTTTAGGTCCTCCAAATTCAACTTCCTTTTCTTTTCTATACAACAAGGACTTTTTATTTGCTAAAGACCAAATAAAACAACCCGGTAATAAATCACCAATTTATGAGGGAATGTTGGTGGCAGCAAGACTTGAATTTAAGAATAAACAGTTGAAAAAGTTGAACACATAATTTACTTAGCATATTTATAGTTACGCATTTTTCTTCATTATAGACAAAAAGTTAACTATTAAATATGATAAAATAATTAATTGAATTCTCAAATAAGTTCACAATAAAAAGGAAGATATAGCCACTCACAATATATTGCTAAGGTGGATATAGACATAAGTAGATGGTCCTGCTAAAGTAGGAGATAAGCAAGCACATGGAGGTTGATAAAAGAGGGAAATGAGCTCCTTCTTTAAATTAACCCCTAATCACTTGCTCTTGACAGGTAGGTAGTCCAATATTCAATCAAACTTGAGTAAGATATAGGGCCAATATGTTGTTCCCCCCTCAATTTATTGTAGACTATGTGTTTCATTTACATGTATATTTGTATCTTGAATTCAGGACCTTTTATTGTGTGGTGAGTAGAAGATTTTTTTTTATATCATCAGATGAAGAATAAGAATCTATTGATTTTACTAATTATCCAGAGATAACTTGCTGAAGTACAATACTTAGACTGAAAGTAAGATTGAATCTCACCACATGTTTATTTTAAATTCTAATCAGCACAAGATTAGCAGACTTTTTTCCTCATTAATTAAACCTTCAAGTGCTTGTTCCCTCTTCAGCTGCCAACTTTCAACATTCATTCATTCATTTGCATCTCCTGAAACCCTAATTGCAAGGCAATCTACCCATAATAAACCCCATAATCTCTCATGTCCAAAGATTAAAATTTAGAAAAAAAAAATCCAATTAAAATTCAAGAGAAATTATAACATACTGCAATTTCCAATGATCCGAGCTGCCATGTGATCAGAGACAGGAAGCAAATGCAACTTAGAATGTTTTGGACTTTGCAACGTCAATCGATTGCTTGTAAGGGTACGGACACATGCAGACTTTAAGGATTATAAATATTTGTAGAGTCCCAGCAATCATGGGGTCAGGAACCCACCATGTTCATCACATGACAAAGAGATAAAGAGAAGGGGGGAAAGGGGGGGAGAAAGAGGTGATGAATTTTCCTCATGATGCTGTTCAAATTGTCCTGAGTTATTAATTTGCTCTGCATTGATTCATTCAAACCCAAAAGGCTCAGCTTTGTATAAAGATTTTTTTGAGTCAATCAAGAAGGAAAAACAGATAGAGCCTGACACTGGAAATGCAGTGCCAAAAAAGGGCAAGAGCTTAATTCATTGAGTCGGAGCTTTTGTGGAAATATTGTTTGAGAAGCTTAACCAAACCCCAAATTATGTTATCTAAACATTATGTAAAGTATAAAATATTAAACTAATTGGCAAGAGATAGGAAGATTCGATATGAATAATAAAAATATTACATTAAACTCAAATAAATACTTATTAATTGATTGATATAGGTTATATAATACTACTTCATAAAAATGCCTTTTAAGGAAGAATTTTTTATTTTACAATCCAATTTGCAAGTATAAATCATGTGCAATTAGATGAAAGAAAAAAGTTTTTAATATTAAAGGTCTGCCTTTTCTAATAATTTAAATTATATAGTTCTAATTGCACTATACTTTTTGCATTAGAGAATCACGTTTGGCTAAACTCCAATATGGTTCCCAACAAAAACTTCAATCATGTTAGGCCAAACAAACACTCAGTGCGACAACAAGAAACTCTTCCCTCAAGGTACTTCTCGTTCTCTTTCTCTCTCTGAAAAGGATATATAAGGGGATTTTTCATGGAGCTGCAACCAAGCACGTGGTGGTCACATGGTAATGGAAGAAAAAAAACCCATCATTTGGGAATCCTTTTCTAAAACTTTTGTTCCTGTCTAACATTTAACAGTCATTTCCCTTTCTCATCTCCTATCCTTATCTCCCTCCTCATACTTTCTAGCAGTAGCAGCTATTTCATTTTCCCCTCATATCTCTTGTATCTTTTCATCTTGAAACACTGAAGCCAGAAGTTAGTGTGTAAACCCCACATGTCAGTTTGGAAGGGGACTCTTCTCAAACTGTTGGAGGGCAAGAAAATTTTGGTGCCTTCCATTATCAATGATATTAAGCATTTTCACCAGCAATTCACATGCACAAACAGATACTAAAATGGCATGTCTCTTGGACATTTTAATTTCTCATCTCAATAGCATATAAAATATCTTATAAATTTCCACATCTATATATGCAAATAATTTGATTCATTATGGGGCTATTTCCACAACAGCTTTTGTTGCTTTAATGCAAAAACTATTACAAAATCAATTGCTTGTGAAACAAAAATTGGGATTCATAATAACACGTGAGGTTACGGTTAATAGTAATCTTCTTTTTATGAAAGTAAAAAGTCCTTAATTCAAGTCATATAGCATGTGGGGTTGGGTGAGTTAAAGGATAGAAGACGCTTTTTATTATGCAATATAAAATTTTAAAAAAAAATTAAGTTAGGGTTAGAACTTTTAATCTATCTCATGGAAAGTAAGTAGACTTAGGATTTGAACTCTCAACCTGGCACTGTAATATCAAAGAAAGTATGTGGACTTGTAGGCTTGAACTCTGTAATATCAAAGAAAGTATGTGGACTTGTCGGCTTGAACTCCCAACCTGACGGTAGGTGCTGTCTACTCAACCTCCTTGGATACCTTAGGACTTGATTGAAATTTGAAATGTGAGCCAAGGGAGAGGGAGAATGTCTTGGTCTGAGGAATCTGATTATTATGGTATATATGGGATTATGGGAACGGTACAGACAGATGAAAGATCATGGATGTCAGATGAATTTGAAATTATGGTTAAAGGGTAGTGAATAGTTTGGTAGATTGCAATTTCAATGTCTGTCTCGCAAAGAAAGCATAGATAGGATCATCTCACTTTTGGGTTCCCATGTTTCATCTCTTATGTGACATAAATTAGTAGGATTGGACCCACCTAGTACCAGGATTTTGCAGATATCTCACTCTCTATGTCTCAACAAGATTCATGCAATGCACCTATCCACTGAAAGCCATTTCGATGTAAATTACGACAAACTTTAGTTGTTGATGCTAAAAATGATCATGAAGGAAGCTTTAGCTAGGCTTTATTTAGTACTATGGCTGGTTCTGTTTTTTTTTTTTTTTTTGGTCATCGAGAATTTGGCAACCCTAAATTAAAATTAATAAATTTGATGAATTAAATAGGTTTAACTTCCATTTGGTTATCGTTTTAAAAATTTTATATTAAAGAAGTTATCCATTTAATTAGTTCTAAATTGTCTTCTAATTGTTAGTTTTAATTGTTCAAAGTTTGGCAATCAAATATAAAAAAACTAGTGACAATAATGATTAATCAGAAATGGTTGAATCCATCGATTACACTGGTAAACAAGTTGTTTTATAAGACAAGTCTAAAAGTCAAATTTTGAGACCAACACCTAATAAGTGAATTATTTTTTTAAAATACAATAGGGCAATTTTAAAACTGCTCAAGAAAAGATTTGTCTCAAGATTTATAACTGTTAACTCAAATACTCCTTAATCATAAATTAAAAGAATAACAAGTAACAATTATCCCAAAAATTCATGTAAACAATAGTAGACAAAGCCTCTTTTACGGTTGGGTGGTGTTATGACTACCACTTATAATATTAAAGCCATAAAAAATTTTAAAATATTGTCTTTAAAAATATTAATTTTATTTAATTTTATTAATAAAAATAATTAATAATTATAATTACTAATTGATTACTTAAAAAATAATTAATATTTATTAATTAATAAATTAAAATCAATTAACAAATTAATATTTTTAAATATTTTTTTAAAATAAAAAATTAGTATTCTTAACATTTTATGTACCATGGCCATAAGAGTTCTAATTAAATTTTTGTTAGTTTCTCTAGTCTAACGGTCAAACCCACACCAAGACTAATTCCCATGAACACCCGAATCTTTTTCCAATGTTGAAAAATGCTCAAATCTGAGCTTCAACTTTGACATGATTGATAATTTAGCCCTCCATGTTGAAAAAAAAAAAGAAGACCTCTTTCATCCAAAAATATTGAAGATTAATAATGACACACATGTTAAATCTAGTGTTTAATTAGTTAGGACTCTATACATACGGATGCAAATCATAATTTTATGTTGTTGGTAAATTAGTAAATATTATTGAAGGGAGTACGATAGGTAATCTAACACGCTAGAAAAGATCAATGATGTACAAGAAAAAGAACAGAACAAAAGCCACCTACCCAAAAGCATGACAAAGTGTGTTTCTTTTTCAAACCTTGATTTGCAAGTTCAAAGGTGAGCAGTTAATTAGAATGCTTTTTTTTTTTGGTATTTATAATTAAAATGTCTTCAAATTAACTTTTAACGTACCTTAAAAATAATTTTTTTTAGATAATTTTAACTAATTTTTCTTCAAATAACTTTAAGTGCATTTCTTATATTGTTTTAGTACATTAAAAAAATTAATTTCTTTTATTGTGAGTTCAAAGACTTAAATTTTGAGCTTAACATATAATATGACATTTGTTTACTGCTGGATCCAACCATTACTAAGTTAATTAAAGTGCTTTTGTGACCCATTAATTAGCAGTTAAGAAATGAAAAAGTCAGAAGTTCATGGCCAAAATTGCCACAAACAATTTTAATTGGGGTGAAACTGAACACATGTCAAAGACAGATTTTAGCTTCTTTTTTTTTTTCTTTTCTTTTCTTTTCTTTTCTTTTCCAATTCAGTCCTATCATTTTCTTCATGATCAGATGAAACATGAAAGTAAATAAATAAATAAATAAAATTATTTAGTCCCCTTTTTCTTTTTAAGGGGTCCAGATGAAGAATTGGGTACATAAAACATAAAAAGGGTGGTAAATGAATAAGCTCGAATTAATGTCTGCCAAAGGGCACCTTGGATTCCTCTCATGGAGAGAGTAGGAGGTTCCTTCCATGTCTAGGCTGGTATGTTGTGTCCTTGGCCCATTTTTGTTGGTATTGATTGGATTTCTTTACCTCCTTTGTAGCATTATTTGTTTTTCTTCTTTTTGGTTGTCTTTATTGGGGTTGAGATCCCTCCAATTATGGTTTGGTCGTTTTTGGCTAATTTCTTTTTTGCCAAGTAGGAAGTCACAAACTAATCAATTGATATTTATATCCTCTTTTTTTATTTTTTCATTGGAAGTCTTTTTTTTTTTTTTGAACAAAGTGGCAAGGGTAGGGGAACTGCATCTTCAAGGTGACCTGAAGGCCACTTGACCGAAGGACCAGGTGCTTCATTGGGAGTATTTAATTTTTTTTTTCTCTTAAAAATCAATTACCTACTTGGTATTGGTATAATCCCAATGTTTAATCTTTGAAAAAAATTGAGACCTACAAAGACATGTGCTACCCATTCCGCAGTAGCAGGAAAACAAGTGTCACACATATACACGTATTTATAGATATTTAAGTGTTTGTCATCTAAAACTCTAAAAAATTAAAAGAAAAAATACTTCAAAATTATGTTATTTCAATAAATTTTTATTAAAAAAATTAAAATAACATATTTTTAAATTGAATGAGTTTGTTTTGATTTTTTCCATAATGTTTTAATAAAATGAAATAATTTTAAAATATTTTTCTTTTAATTTCTTTTTGAAATCGAGAGGATAAACACTAATATAAGAAACGTATGTGCTTGGTTGATAAAGTAATCTTTTTTGTTAGATCCTCTTACACAATGTTTCCAAGACCCCACTAGGAAGATTAAGTTTGTGTTTGGATGTCACCATTAAGTTCTCATTTCATACAAACATTTCATAGTAAATGTTATTTTTAAATAGTATTTCCCATTGGCAAAAAGAAAAAAGAACTAACCGTCAAGGGCCCATCAAAATGGGCCACACGTTCTTCCCTAACCACAAGATTGGCTAAATGAAAGAACTAAAAAAAAAAAAGGAAAAAGAAAATGGGCCTTTGCAATGATTGTTTCTTTTCACATATTATATGGCCCAATCAAAAGAACAATCATTTTTGAGGCCCATAATTAATTGGTTTCTCTTGGTTATCTCTCTTTATCCCCCATTTTGTATAAGCAATCATTAGCTACTTCTCAAATTCTTCACTTGAACTTCACTCCTATAGTTTTTGATTTAACTTTGAGCCCAATCAATCTAAATCATTAGCTTTGTTTTAATTTATATATTCATATTTCTAGGTTCCCCAAAAGTATTATTTTTAAAATTTTCATTAATCAAACAATAACTTTTAGCTCGAGCCCCATTTCAAAAAGTTTGCTGCACTTGCATATATATATATATATATAATCAAAATGTTGTTTTGTTGTCTATCCTATGTGGAGTTATGAACTGCAAAATGGTTAATTATTGATGGAGAAATAAGCTGTAATATTAGTCAACGGATAAGTAAAGTGTAATTTGCATAAAACAAACTGCACTTCTCTTTTATTTATATATATATATAATTTAAGAGGAATAGAAAATAAACACAATCAATAGGGCTCTTGTGTGGGTAGGAGTTGACCCTACTGATTATGAGGCCCTTGGTGTTTGTAATTTGTGCAAAATAGATTGCAAAAATATTATTCTTATAATTTATTGTCTAAATATATAATTCAAGAAAGGATAAATATGAAGACAAAGGAAAAGAAATATTTTATTTTTCTTAGCACTGGATAAATTGAACACATGGTCCGTTCTCACAATGGACAAACTTCTAACTTTATAATCATAATTTGTTACTATATAATTCTCTTTTTATTTAAAAAATCACATATGATATTATATGCATATATTTAGTTAAGGTTACATCATCATTGTAAATTTACAATTTTACTTCTGATTGAAACTATTTTCTCAACCTTTGTTCTAATTTCTCTCTCTTTATTTCCAGTTTCTCTTTTATTTTAGTCTTTTTTTCTTTTTCTTATTCTCTATTCAGCCCATATGCACCGTGCATTTTTAAAAAAATTTACACCAATTTGCTTGTAAATTTTAATTCTTGGTTATAACTGTCCCTGTCTAGTGTTATTTTGGATTGAGAATATGTAATAATACAAAAGAACAACAAAAAAAGAAAAAAAGAAAAAAAAAATTAAAGAACAAATTTCTTTGGATATTGACTTGGGATCAAGAAAAGGAGTTCAAACATTTACAATACCAAGCACTTAACCGTGCATTGCGTATTGATTCACACAAGCTAGAAATAATGCTCTTTAGTATGATCTATTGGCAAAGTTAGAAAATTCAATGCAATTTTCCAGCAATAGTTTACATATGTCATCAGATTTAGTACTTTGAGTTTTTAAAAGAATAGTGGTGTAAGCGTCTTTGGTAAAAAATGATATAATACACGAAAAAATCATGAAAGATTGAAACAGAAATTTTTGGTTGGAATGATTGAAGAAAGTAGAAGGAATTGACATTACCAGAAGAGTAAGTCATTTCCGAAGAAATTCTTCAAGTTTAATGAAGTTTAGATTAATGAAGCTATCCATCAGATTCCAGTGTTGGACTACCGGAGCAGATCTCCTTCTGATGAAGTTCTAGTAACCTATTTTCTGGATCACATAGACCTGCAAAAAGAGAATAGCAGTAAACCTTCATATATATATATATACATATCCATTTTGATGAAAATTCAAGCATCTTGCTGAAAAAATTAATACAAATAGCTGAAATTTTTTGTTTACAGACAAAGCATCTAGAGATTACAACAAAACAAATTTATCCTATTGTTTTCATATTCAAATCAGACAAGCGAGTCTTCATTCAGAAGGCTCAGTTGCTTTTGAATGGCATCAAATAAGAAAAGGTCACAAAAGAAAGGCAAGTTTGGAGGTCCTGCTCTAGTCTCAGTCAAAAGCACTTGGTGGCAGTCTATCAATTTGTTGATAGGCTTCAAGGATCATGTAGTACGGATGGCATAAGTTGCTATGTGATTCAGAGGGATTTTGAATTATTTCAATACTAGGTCTTTAAGGATCCTGGACCTGACTAATCAAGTCCCTAAAACTTGAAAATCCTAAGTAAATTTACTGAGAAGTAAAAAATGTTGCTATTAATTTTCTTTATCCTTTTGTTGCACGTCCAGGGAGGAAAACAAATATTATTTGTTCTTAGAATTTGATTCCATGGATTCTTTCAGTTCGTTCAGCCACTTTTCAGGTGTAAATAGATACCAACCTGAACACTTAGGAATATCCCATACAGCTATAGATGATGGTGTGCACTCTGCTTCACACAGTTCCTTGCTATTCTCATGGTTGACATTCATTGCAAGCATCCAGGCACCAATTGTAACATCCTCATTGCTGAACATCCGAAAACTGAAATTTCAAACAAATTATATCATTATATGCAAAAAATAAAAAAAAGAAAATAGTGCTGGACTACTTAAAGTTACATATGAGCATCATTATCTATTTCGTGTGTCTAAATCTAAAACAATACTTGAACTGGGGAGATCTTTGCAGAAAGGTCAACTCAAGCCTGATACCACAATTAAGTTCCTAATCCAAGACTCCAAAATAGATAAGGGTTCAAGGGTAAAATGCAACAAAAAGAATATTAGAAAAAATATGTTTCATATTAGAAAAAATATGTTTCAACTGCATGTTAGGACTCAAACAAGTAAGAATGTCCAAGCTTACCTATTGTTTCTAAGGGGAACCAGACTTGCAACAACATCTGCTGAAAGAGCATATATAGGTCCATACGCATGAAGAAAGTATTCCTTGCCAAGCAAAGAGGATAGTGGTTCATACCTGCATGAATTTAGAACAATTTTATATACAATGTTGCAAAAGATGTACCTAGGCTGCATGAATTTAGGGAACAAATACTGACATTATAGGTTTTTTGAACATTAATGTTGTTTTTTATGTCTATGAATTTACCTTTGTAGACCTCAATGTGGTTTCTCTAGGTCTATTAGATATCACTGCACATCCATATAAATGCAAAAGATATAGTTCCTTTACTGTTTTCAACCTTTCTAATGTAGTGCCAACTATCAACTTAACATTATGAACCATCCTTTCTTCTAACATTTTACTCTAAACATCAAGAAGAAATAGTCACTTAAGCCATAAAACCCAAAGGCAGTTAACTGATATGCATCAATGATAGTAACATTTAAACAACAACCACTGTGCTTAGCCTAGCAGCTATGTCCCCTTCTTTAGAAGGGGCAGGTCTTAAGCTCAAGTCCTCTCCCCACTTGGCCTCCTAAATGTAAGAAAAATGTTATTATAACAGGAATGACCATTTGAGCTTTGGATCTGTGAAAACTGGTCCCTTTTTCATGCATCCAAGGTAAGTCTGAGAGTGAGAACGCTCTTTTGCTAAGAGAAGTGATAGTCGATCTGAAAATAAATTAAGAACTCACATGAAACTGCATATTGGGTGAAAATAACACCCCTTCACAACTGAAAATATAAGAAAAAAAGAGCATGAAAATAGTCAAGTAAAAATAAGCTATGCAAATCACATTACCTGGCCTCAAATATATATCATCATCAGCTTTGACATAGAACTCAGAATCAAAGAGCGCAAATGCAGCTTTAAAGAATGCTAACCTGAAGCAGACATTCTAGAGTGATGTTTACGGGATAAGCCATGAATGAAACAAAAACTTTGCAAATTGCAACTAATCCAAGCACTAACGTTTTATAAGGGAGCTTACTGTACTCCTCCTCAATATCTAACAGCATGAAATCATCATATTCTGCAACCTCCTTTCTAAGCTCAGCCATCTTTGATTTATCATTTGTTCTACCTATTACAAACCTAAAAGCTAAACCGGTAGCCTCTTCCAACCTGCAGATACATACCATTTCAAAAGTGTGACTAAAGAAGAACACCCACATATTATAAGCACAGGATAGATTCAACAAAGGGTCAAAACAACAATTAAAAGAACCTAAATTGTTGGATTATCAAGTCTAATTCGATTCTAAACCTATTAAACTGAATCTGAATAATTAATTAGTAACTCAAGCTGGGAAAGAAAAACTTAACAAATGCTTTGAACAAATTGAGTGTTTAGATTGACTTGACAACTTGTGTGGTTAAATAGATGCAAATCCTTTCCTTTTTTTCCTCCACTTTCATGCTTAGCAAACAGGGAAATGTTTCCATTTTCTTTCCATTTAATAATAATAATAATAATAATAAAAAGTCTGAATCACAATAAAACTAAAAATAAATTATTTCTTATAAATTGTACCGTTGAAGGCCTTGGCGATCGGAGGGCATCCAAGTCTTCCTCAAAGAGCGCCTCCGACCAGTGGATCCAAACCCAGTCTGTATCCCAACAAAAGCCATCACCTTGTGCCTCTTCACTCCATTACCATCTCCCAAACCATTTTCCCCATCATTACCATTTTTTCCATTACCAGCATTACTCTTCCGATCCCAAACGACTTTGACAGACCTCGGATCGGCCGTGCGGCAACGGTAGCTGCCGTGACTGAGATCGAAGAATGCGGTGAGGGCGAAGATGAAGGCGGAGAGTGCGAAGAGGAGGAGGCAGGAGACGATCAAGACCGTCGATCTGGAGGGTCGGGTTCGCCCGGAGATGTGTTTGGGAAATGAATGCATTATTGTCGAGGTGGAGAAGGAAATCTAGGGTTCATTTGCAGAGTGAACTGAGGTAGAAGAAGAGAGAGACAATTCGTTGAACTGCCGTTATCGGTCGTTATGGTTTCGGGTTTAAATTCGGGTACGGGTTAAACTCCTTCAAATCCAATGAATCCGAGGTTTCCCCTTTTTTTTTTCTTTGTCATTTTTTTTTAAAATATAAAAATAAATGACATTTCTTTATATTTTTTTCTCATTGCCTTTTTTTTTTTCTTAATCTTAGATTGTAGAGAAAGCACTCTCTTTTCTTTAACACATTCCGTTTGCATGTTATATCAGTTAAATTTATTTATTTTTTTGAACAAAAATACCTACCATTAGATGATTAAGAATCTTTTAATAATAGATTTTAATTTTAAATTGTAGAGATAACTCTCTCTCTTTTATAACACATTCTGTTTGCATCTTATACCACTCAAATTTAAAATTTTTTATTTTTCATGAACAAAAATACCTACCATTAGATGATCAAGAATTCTTTAATAATAGATACTAATATCTCTATTTAATAACTAATATTTTACAATTCAATATGTTCTAAAGAGTACTATTATAGAAACAATTTTTTTTATATAACTTT
>BPVZ01000004.1:5933342-5944715 GCA_020521535.1 Rubroshorea leprosula
GCAACTGGCACTAGTGTTTAAGTTGGTCCTTGGGAAATCTGACCTCAAGGTGCAAAGTTTCCCTTCTGCCATCTCTAGTTAGGAACAGCAAGTGAACAAACAAAAAAAAAAGAAAAAAAAAAGGAAAAGAATGATTGGAATAAAGTAACTTCTTCTAATTCAATTAAATTGTTTACTTAATAAATTTAAGTGTTTTAATTTAGTTACTATACTTTTTATTTATATGGGGCATTCAATGTTATTATTTTTTACTTTTTATTTATATGGGGCATTCAATCTTAAAATTTAATGCATTTCACTTGTGCCCAACAAACAGTACGACCACTACTCACCCACACGGAAAATTGCAAACTATTTGTGCTTTCTTTTTTTAAAGAGAGCGCACAATTTTTAATCGACGGCTAGGGAGCGGGAGGAGGTTGGGTTGGGTTCAAACCCAGCCCTCTTTTTTTTACAATCCCACTAGTTTCTCAACAGCAGCCTGAAGAGAAAAAGTTAACTAAAGTACTTTTCTTTGTGTGTACTGGAGTTTTCTTCCTTTTGTTTCAATTTGAACTGTTTTATATTATAAAAAAAATATTGAATAAAAAGAGTAACTTTTATGTAAGGAGGTTCACCCTCCTACTTTTATATTGTATGGTCTGTTATTATTTTTTTTTTTTTTGGTATAAATCATTCGGTATCTAAAAATTCATTGGATCACTGATTAATCCGAATTTGAGTCGGGTAAGACTCAACGTGCGACAAAACTCTCCCTCATGAGTTTTAACGGAGCTGCATTCTCAGGACTTAAACTCAAGACCTGTGATTAAGCTGCAATAGTTTCAGCCAACTCATCCACCCACTCATGAGTTTGTATGGTCTGTTATAGCAGAATGAAAAACACCTTTTTTTATTACTCAGAAGTAAATAACTTTGCTCCTAACATACTGAGTAAAAATTCAAGGCATGCTCTTCATCTTATTGGCTATGAAACTTTTAGTTCTTTACTTTATAATTTAAAAATTTTAGTTTTTTATATTTTTAATTTAAATAAAAAAACTCAAAATAAACGTTTAACAATCACATGCTTATTAGGATTCATTACTCTTTACCTTGTTAGTACCATAATGTACAACTCCTTGCCATTTGAACTGTCAATTTGAAAAATAAAAGTGAAAAACCTCTTACTCACTTTAAAAGAAATTATAATTGTCTAAAATTAAAAATAAAAATATTTTTGACCTACCTTAAAGTGAGTTGAAGATTTCTCACTTTTATTGTCTACATTAGCAATCTAAGATAACAAGAAATTGTACATTATGATACTAACATAGCAAAAAATGATGAAACCCTAATAAGCACGTAATGCACGTGACCATTAATCGTCCATTTTGGGCTTCTTTGTTTATAACGAAAAGATGAGGGTTAAGATCTTCAAGTTGTAAGGGGAGAAGTTGAAAGTTTCATATAAGGTGGGGGGCTGGTCATGAATTTTCGCCACAGATTGATGGGCTTCAACTTCAAGAGCCCAAACTTTAAGACGGAATCTTATAAATATCCAACCCTGAATGAATTTCCCCTTCACCTCGGTTCTTCCTCCCTCAGAATTCAGAAGCATCTAGAATTAGGGTTAGGGTTTTACACTTTCCGTCGAAATCAAGATGCTTACCATCGATCCCACCAAGAAACGTAAGCTCGACGAGAACGGCGTCTCGGTGGTGCTACCAGAGCTGGATCCAATCACGGGGCTCACTCCACAGGATGTGCGCAAGCTTATCGAACGCTTCACCACCGACCAACTCCTTGGCATTCTCCAGGACGCAGCTGCCCGCCACTTGGATGTCCTGAACGCCGTTCGTTCAATCGCCGACCAGGATCTCACCCAGCGTAAGCTCTTCATCCGTGGCCTCGGCTGGGATACCACGACAGACGGCCTCCGCACACTTTTCTCAGCCTACGGAGAACTTGAGGAAGCGGTTGTGATTCTCGACAAGACGACTGGCAAGTCTAAGGGATATGGTTTTGTTACGTTTAAACACGTTGATGGTGCTTTGCTTGCCCTGAAAGAGCCCAGCAAAAAGATCGACGGACGTGTAACTGTTACTCAACTCGCGGCAGCGGGAAATACGGGGACGACCACAAACCCAGTAGATATTCATTTGAGGAAAATTTATGTGGGTAGTGTTCCCATTGATATGCCTGCAGATAAATTGCTAAGTCATTTTGCACAGTATGGAGAAATTGAGGAGGGTCCTTTGGGTTTTGATAAGTTGACTGGGAAATCAAAGGGCTTTGCGCTTTTTGTGTATAAGACCATGGGAGGAGCGCAAGAAGCGTTGAGGGAACCGGTAAAGAATATTGATGGAATTCAGATGAATTGTAAGCTGGCAATTGACGGGAAGAAAGGGAAGCCAGGCGGGCCAGGATTGGATGGAGTGCAGGGAGGCGGTCTGGGGAGTGGAGATGGGATGGGGGGCCCGCCTGGTCCTGGGGCTTACGGGGGAGCAGGTGGTCATGGTGGGTTGGGGGGTTATGGTGGGTTTTCGGGTGCATTGCAGGGTCCGCCGCCATTAGGTCCTCACCATTTGAATTCAGCCCCTGTAGGGGCATCTTCTTTAGGTGCCACTACCGGTTCTGGGGGTTATGGATCTGGGTTTGGTCCGCTTGGAGGACCTTATGGAGGGTACGGAGGACCAGGCTCAACAGGGTATGGTGGTTTGACTGGTGCTGGGGGTGGTGGATTGAGTGGTGCAGGGGGTGGGATTGGTGGTGCCGGTGGTGGATTGAATGGTTCCGGTGTTGGGTCCTCTTTGTACAGCAGGATGCCCCCTAGTTCTGTTGGTATGCCATCTGGTGGGTATCCAGAAGGTGCACGCTACAATTCAACCTTTCCGGGTCCGCAACACCAAGGAACAGGGGCATCGCCTTTGCCAAGGGTTGCACCTGGAGGATTGTATCCCAATGCTCCTTACTACTGAGGTAAGTTCTCAATGTCACGTCCTGTATAAGAGAAAGATTCTACGCGGTCCGATTTAGAAAATTCAAAATTCTCTGCTATGGTCTCTGGTGGTTTGCTGCAGTTGTTTAGCAATCTCCCAAGGTGAGTTTCCCTTCCCTTCCCTTCCCTTCCCATCTGGGTTTTGTTTGGTTGCCTAGAAAATTGATGAGAAGGAAACCAGAAATCAAAAGAAAGAAACTTGTTAGGTGTTTTCATGTGGGTTTCTCTTCCTGTTTAAGAATTCAACTTGAATTCTCTTGTTTATATGTGTTACTACGCTCTGTTTGTTCTAGTTTTTGCTTTAATTGCTTTTTTCGTGCCAGGATAAGAATATTTAGATTCAACATTTAAGTTTTTTCCTTCTATGGTTTCAGAAATAGTCAAGAAGGGAAACTATTGTTGTTTCTGCTAACCTTACAGGGGTTTGAGACATTATTGACAATGTTCATAGTCAGTTGTTCATGCCATGGATGACTCTGGAGTTTTCCTCTACATTTTTGCTTCTTTTCATGAAGTATTTTTAGCAATTATAAGTTTTTCAGATCTATATCATATCATAATTTCTTGTCAGCATCAAAAACAATGGAAATTTTCAAGAGTGGTCTGGACAAAAATCCTATTTCCGGGTTCAATTAGTGATATTGTTGATCTAGTAGTTTAGGATTCTTCTTTCTTGTGTTTATACTTCTTCCACACAGAATTAAGAGGTAGCTTTCCCCCTCACTTTGGTTTCTTTAGCTGTCTCCTTCACTTTCTCTCTTCTTTTTCAGTCTGGTTTAATGCATTTGGTCCTTTTTCATATTGCTTAAAAGTTTCCATTATGATTGCATGTTTCAATACACACTTTTACTTCCTGGATTGTTGTTTCGTCTTTAGGATTCTCGACCACCAATTAACAAGGAAATTATATTGGTTTCCTTGTCTTTTTCTTTGGCCAAAAGGTTTCCTTATCCTTATTTTGAAGTTAGAAGATTTAAGGACATTGGAGTAAAAGTCTGATATAATGGTTTACTCACCTTGGCTATTATCTGCCTGAGTTTGTTTGTCTTTTTGAACCCAATCCCACACCAAAAATTTATTATATTTTTGGCCCTTTATCTGGAAGTTCAGAATTAACTTTTAAGAGGCTAATTGAGGCAATATTGCAATTTCAAATGCTGCCTAATAAGTTCAGTTATTACACTTGCATTTCTGTTTCTTGCTTCCTGTCATCATCATGGATGAATTTGAGATTGAGATTTCTACAAGTTGATAATGTTCTTAATAAATGAAAATGCAAAATGCTTGTGGATGATATACAGAGTTGTTGTGTACCACCATCATATTTGCTTTTAAAAATTAGCTTTGTTATTTCTAATATAAACTTTTTAGATGATTTGTGGTTGATCAGGACAATGGTTAAACAACTAACATTCTCAGTCCTAGAAGATAACAAATGTTTGTAAATGTTGATATTTACAGGTCAAAAGTTTCATTTCAGTGGACACCACTGCTGCATAACGATAGCCAGCAATGACTTGTTTATGTTCATTTTTTAAAAAGAAGTCAGCTCCACCAGTCAGAGGAACAACAGAAATTGATCAAGGTATGATATCAAAACGATTTCACAATCAGGAACTGAAAAACGTTATGTTAATTCACTTAATATGATTCCTATAAATTTAGGATTGGCTGTGGGATTTACAAAATGAACAAAAGTATAGGTGACACTGTTGTATCTGGGCAATGGCATTGGCTAACATATGGTATGATAAGATAAGTGGGAGAGATGCCTGACAAGAACTAAACTTTTCTTAATTCCTTGTATTGTTAAATCTTGTGCATCCTTAAATGCTTTGGAGAAGTTCAAGAAAAATAGTATTTATTCAGACACTTTGGTAAACAGATCCTGCCATCCTTTGCAACCTAGCTTCTGTATGTTTTATGTCCACATAGAAAGCTCCTAATGTCAAACTTATCATTACAGAGGTTTCAGGCATTCAGAATACTAGATTGTTTACTTACAATGAACTCAGAGACGCAACTGGAAATTTTCGAACCTCCAATAAAATTGGAGAAGGAGGTTTTGGTGTTGTCTATCAGGTGAGTTCAGATTTTGTTTGTTCATATCTTTTCAAAGAAACACCTCTATATGTTTTAAGCATAGAAATACCCTATCATCTTTGTCCAATATTGATTTCCTTAATGAACAGGGAACTTTAAGAGATGGAACCATGGTTGCTGTAAAGGTACTGTCAGCTGATTCTACACAGGGGGTGCGGGAGTTCTTGACTGAAATAGAAGTGATGGCAGATATAGAGCATGAAAACCTAGTTAAGTTGTATGGCTGTTGTGTGGAAAAAAAGCACAGAATTTTGGTCTATGGTTATGTTGAGAATAACAGCATTGCCCAAACACTTCTTGGTAATTATTTTTTTGTTATTTTTCATTGACTGAATTGAATTATTGAAACTAAATGCCTCTTGTCCTTTTAGGTGGAGGAAACAACAGTATCCAATTCAGTTGGGATACACGAAGTCAAATTTGCATTGGTGTTGCAAAGGGGCTTGCTTTCCTTCATGAGGAAGTTCGGCCACATATTGTTCATAGAGACATCAAACCAAGCAATATCCTACTTGATAAAAATCTCATGCCAAAAATTTCAGATTTTGGTTTGGCAAAGCTTTTTCCAGACAACTTGACTCATATCAGTACATGCGCTGCTGGAACTGTGTGAGTTCTTAAATTCCCACCATATATTTTTAGTTTTGGTATAATCTTGAAGAGTTTAGTATAGACCATACAATGTTCATGTGCTATGCTGCTATGCAGGTTGATTGGTCAGTCTTCACATATGAGGTTCTCTGGCTTCCTTAGGAGGCTTTAAGCATGTTTACTTTATCATATTTTAGCGTGTTAATTTATCTGTCTACTCTTATTTGATTGGTGTAGAGGTTATCTAGCACCGGAGTATGCCATACGAGCTAAATTGACAAGGAAAGCAGATATTTACAGTTTTGGCGTTCTACTATTGGAAATCGTGAGTGGGAGAAGTCACAAAGACCGGAGATTACCTGTTGCAGAGCAATATCTTCTTGAAAGGGTATGCACGTGTACCACATTTTCCTGTTGTTATGCCTTATGAATTGACTCAATATCTCCAACACTGACCCCATGCTTTATCTGTTTTGAACTTTGGCTCATTGGTAGTAGACTTAAAATTTTGACAGACTTTGATTTTCCCATGAAGCTAGCTAAATAGGTGAGGAAGTCTAGTAGCTTATGATGCTCTTAATGATTTTCTTTTCTATGTTAGTAGCCCTGTTTATGCTCATGTAGTGATTGTTATTGCAATCTTTAGTTGTAGATGGCTTTATTATCTATATTCGTCATGAGCATAGTTTAAATCTATCACTAGTGTTGTAGGTTATGTTTTTTATTTTACTTTGGCTATGGCGCACTGGATGGAGATTCAGTTGTAATTTATTTCATTTAATATAATCTCTATTTTCTATAAAAAAAATTTTTTGACAGACCTTGATTATAAGATTTATAACTGCAGGCGTGGGATTTGTATGAGAAGGGAGAGCCAGTACAATTGGTAGATTCGTCCCTGAATGGGGACTACAACATTGAAGAAGCTCTAAGATGCCTGAAGATTGGCCTAATCTGCACACAGGACATGCCAAAGCTCCGACCACCCATGTCTACAGTTCTCAAGATGCTCGTGGGTGATATAGAGGTGAATGACCAGGAAATAACTAGACCTGGCTTTCTTTCAGAGTTGATGTGTCTTAAAGCTGACAAAGGTGTAAAAAAAAATGTCAAGAACTGGTCTTGCACTGCATCTGCAAGCACAAGCAAACTGGGAAGTTCATCTTCATTTCCAGAAAATACAGACACCTCATATAATACAATGACCTTTACATCAATTTATAACCGATAAGGAATATGTTTGCACCAAAATTCAAGATAAGGATGATTTTCTGGAGGTTCTGGTGCCTTCCTATTAAACTTTTGCAATTAGTTTGTCTGCTCCTACTAACCTTTGCAGTGAGCTCATCTACTTGGGATGGGCAACCATCAGCAGGATCCTCCATTTTTTGACTTTTAGGGAAAAGCAAGTGACACTTCTGCCTTCAATCACGTGTGGGCAGAAAGAAGAGATTCAAAGATAACAGTATGATTGTTTGGTTTTTCCATTCTTTGGTTGGGGTTTCAAGAGGGGGTCATTTTTTTATAAACTTGTAAAAATTAAGGGTTGACAAGCATAGAAGTGCGTGTTCAAGTTTTGGGAGTAACAATAATTGACCCTTTTGTTATTGTTTAAGACTTTCTTCCCAAGTTTTTATGATAGAATAATTAAAAGTTAATAGGTTAACTACCAAATACTGTAAAATTATTGTAATCAAATCAAGTATGATTAAA
Source organism: Rubroshorea leprosula (assembly GCA_020521535.1). Taxonomy (NCBI): domain Eukaryota; kingdom Viridiplantae; phylum Streptophyta; class Magnoliopsida; order Malvales; family Dipterocarpaceae; genus Rubroshorea; species Rubroshorea leprosula. The sequence continues at coordinate 5,940,730 of BPVZ01000004.1, forward strand.
GAAGGTAAATTTTGGCAAGTTTACGCACATTTGATGCAAGTTTAACTTACAATTTATCAATGAAAGAATCAAAATATCAAGAATCATAATCATAAATTAATTAATTCCATTATCTTCACAAATAAGTGTGTAAAATAATAAAACATAAAACATATTAGATGCTTTTTAGCATCAATGGAAAAGGTGTTCTTTTTGGACAGTCACAGCCTGTAAATAAGGTGAATAAATGGGATTGACATGTTGTCTAACTCTGATTGTACAGCCTTCAATGGTTTTTCTCCCTTGAAAATGTTGATTACGGAGAGATTATGATTTTTGCAGGACCAAGGTTTGTATGACATCAATGGCAAATTCAAGCACATTGACATGAGGAGGAATTCTATGTCCGGAAAGCTTTAGCCTTTCTTCAAGAAGATTCAGTGATCCATTATGAACACATCAAATACATTTGAAAGCAAAACTATTCCATCAAAGAGCTCAAGAATTCGAAAACTTGGTTGGTGGATGGATAGAAAAATAGTCTTACCTTGGTTAACCATCATGGACTTAAGCAGTGTCACAATATGAAAATCTGAGGCAGAATCCAATCTCGAAGTCGGTTCATCTATCAGAATAACAGCAGGGTAATGAACTAGATCAACTCCAATGCACAACTCTTCGCCTTTCCCCATTAGAAACCCCACAATTTGATCCTTCCTCAGTGCTTGAACAAGCTAAGTGCTCCAATCGAAGTTCCTTCGTTTTCTCTCTTACCCTGGACATGGCCTCTCTTCTCCCCGGGCAGCCTCAAAAGTGCACTGTACATGAGGGTTTCTTCAACTGTAAGGAATGGAAATAGGGCATCATCCTGTGTGTGTAACATATTCGGCAACTCTCCAAAAACTGTTATTAGCATCTATAGGCCTTCCATTGACAAGCACCTGACCTGACACCTTCAGTGGCAAAATGTTCCTAACAAGAATCTCCAACAATGTAATTTTCCCTCCTTGCAATTGCTATTACCTCCTCTAGCTAGCCTTGCTTAAGAAGTTATCCCATTCAAAATGAACTTGGGAGTTCCTTTGGACTTTATATCAATTTTTATATTAATTTAATATTTATAATTTTTTATTAAAAACTTTATTTATTAACATATATTTAATGTATTGAATTTTATATAATTAATTTAATAGTTAGATCTACTAAATAAATTTAAAAAGTGATATACATGAATTATTTTTAAAAATATTAATTAGAATATGTATTTTTAAAAAAGCACTCTAAAAAAATTAAGATACAACATGTAAAAGACTTTGCATATATATATGATTTAGGTGTTTCACTTTCTAAATATAGGAGGTCTAACATTACTTTCTAATTTAATAACATATTAAATACTAATATTTTAATTTTATTGTTATTTTTGAAGAGATAAAAATCTATTAAGATTTTTTAATTATAAATAACAGTGAAAATGAAATTGATATATATTCAATTCCCTAAATTTTTATCTTAACTTTTGCTTTTAAAGTCAAAAACTCCATTAAGATTATTTTGAAACTAAAAAATTGTCTGCTTTAATCAACTAAAAATTTTAAGCTTTCAAAAATAGAAAGGAAAAGACTGGAAAAAGAAAAAAAAAAAAAGAAAAAAAGAAAGCAAGCAAAAGGAAAGAAAAAATCATTACAAAAAATATTATAATTCATTTTAATGAAAAAAATACAAAATTTCTAAACCGGTAGATTCAAATAGATTAACGGCTGAGATTAGCTGTGCAACTAAATGAATTTACAGTTATACCCATTTCATCTGCGCTAAAACCCCTCCCGACTATAAGACCGACCCTAAAACCCTAAAATTCAATATCTCCTATTTCTGCAGTCTCATCCCCTAGTATCGACGCGATAATGGCGAACAACACAGTTTCTCGCTTTCTCCTCTCCAAACCCAAAACCCTAGCCTATCTCGTATCATCTACTCGATCTTTCTCCACCTCGTCTTCCTCCTCTGTTTCCTCTCTCTGCAGAACCCCTTCCCTCTCTTCCCCCTCCTTGTCACTGCTCTATCGCCTCCGTCCTCTCGCCGCTGCGTCTTTCGCGCAGAGATTAGGTGGTCCGGCGGTGCGCTCGCTTTCTACCCGTGCTACATCGTCCTCGCTGAACGACCCTAACCCTAATTGGTCCAACAGGCCTCCGAAGGAAACCATCTTGCTCGATGGGTGTGATTTCGAACACTGGCTCGTGGTCATGGAAAAGCCGGAAGGAGATCCCACCAGAGATGAGATCATTGATGGCTACATCAAAACCCTAGCTCAGGTTGTGGGCAGGTAATTATAGGAATATATTTGTGGGTATTGGAAAATTTATTTTCAAAATTATGAATTTTTTTGTTTTGTAGGATATTTGTGATTATCTGAACGACTGGTATTGATAGTTTTTCTAGCAGCTTGTAATTTGCCTATATTCATACTGAAATTCTGCCTACAATAACTATTTCGAAGATTGAGGTTTCTTGGTATATTATTGTCATCTATTAGTTGCTAAGAGTTTTTTCTTTAGAAAAAAAGATTTGTGTTTGAGCTTGCCATTTTGATTATTTAATCATGTTTTATTTGGTGGTAGGGCAAGTTGCAATTTTGAGATGTTGTATGGGTAGTTGTGCTTGTGTTCTAAGGATTTCATTTTCTTAGTCTCATTTTATGTTATTTACTATTTAATTAGGAATGAAATGAAATACTTATCTTAATTCACTCTTGTTTTATTAGTTGGTGTACTATTTTGAGCTGCTGTATGGGCATTTATGCTCGGGTTGGTCAAACCAATTTGTCTATTTAGGGGACGTAATAGATTCTTTTGGCATGTTGAGACTGTATTATCATTGATATAAGGTATTTTAAGATGCATATTTCAAATAAAAATTATTGAGTTCACTTTAGGTTTGTTTTATATATAATATAACAATTTTCTACTTCTACTAACAGTGGTGGTTAACTTTTGTCTTTTAGTTTTTTGACATCCAGTAAGTGGTGTCTACCGTGCCATGTTATACGATCTCTAGTATTTTCATTGATTACTGTAGATTAACTCTTAGTTTGTTTTCTTCTGCATCTTCCACTTACAGTGAGGAAGAAGCTAGGATGAAAATTTATTCAGTCTCAACAAGGTGCTATTATGCATTTGGGGCACTTGTGTCTGAAGAGCTCTCGTATAAGATCAAAGGTATGTATTCTCTAATGTGTTGCATTCATGGTTTTCATTGCTAGTATTGTTTAAATGGGAGGATTTTCTGGATCTCTCTATGATAATATTTCTTCTTTCTCCCAGAATTGCCCAGAGTTAGGTGGGTGCTCCCTGATTCATACTTGGATGTGAAGAATAAGGATTATGGAGGTACAAACATGCTTCTTGTTTACATCTTTATATTGCAGAAAGTGCGGTTCTGTTTGTTTTGATTAATTTGTGATGATTTTTCCTCCAATTTACAGGTGAGCCTTTCATTGATGGTAAGGCGGTTCCATATGACCCAAAGTACCATGAAGAATGGATAAGGAACAATGCACGGGCAAATGAGAGAAACAGGCGTAATGACCGACCTCGTAACAGTGATAGATCAAGAAACTTTGACAGAAGAAGGGAGAACATGCAGAACCGAGACTTCCAGAACAGAGGGATGCCTCCTGCACCTAATCAAAGCATGCAAACTGCTCCAAATACAGGTGGAATGCCTCCCAGCATGAACCCCAACAACATGGGGGGAATGCAGCCAGACAACTATGCGCCAAGGCCACCCATGCCACCAAATCAAGGATGGTCTGGTAACATGCAGAACTTCCAAAACAATCCTAACCAAGGAGCCGTACCCAATTACCAGAACAACTATTCTCCAAACAGCTATAACCAAGGAGGCATTCCTAACCAAGGAGCGGCACCTAATTACCAGAACAACTATTCCTCAAACGTTCCTAACCAAGGAGGTATCCCTAACCAAGGAGCTGCACCCAATTACCA
>BPVZ01000004.1:5944815-5956448 GCA_020521535.1 Rubroshorea leprosula
AACAAGTTCTAAGGTTGCTCTTAGTTTTTCAATTTTAACTTATTTTTATAATTTGACTAAAGAATAATGTTATCACCAACCAAACAAGCCTCAAGGGTCTTTCCTTTGCGGCTGGCAACTGGCACTAGTGTTTAAGTTGGTCCTTGGGAAATCTGACCTCAAGGTGCAAAGTTTCCCTTCTGCCATCTCTAGTTAGGAACAGCAAGTGAGCAAACAAATAGTACTGCAAAACTATAAAAAAAGAAAAAAAAGAATGATTGGAATAAAAGTAACTTCTTCTAATTCAATTAAATTGTTTACTTAATAAATTTAAGTGTTTTAATTTAGTTATTATACTTTTTATTTACATGGGACATTCAATGTTATTATTTTAACTTTTTATTTTTTACTCTTTATTTTGAAGTATGCAATAAAATAAAACTCTTTGTTATTCCTCAACTTACATCATTATCATGTTATGTGATTTAAATTTAAAATTTTTTATTTTTATTAAAAAATTACTACTAAATTGTTAAATTTTTATTTTAACTTTATATCTATCATTCTAGACTACTTATAAAGATGATAAAATTTTTATTAAAAATATTTTTTATAATTCAAACTAGTTAAATAAAATAGATAAATTATATAACATCATATCATAATATTGTCCAAAGTATGTCCAGTTTCAAAACGCAAATGTTTGATTGAGTTCAAACTGCCAAAAAAAAAAAGAAAACTGTTTGTGTTTTTTTTTTACAAAAAAAAATGATTAAATTAAGTGTTAATATTTGTTACTTTATAAGAGAGTTAAATCTTAAAATTTGATATATTTCACCTACTATCTAATAAACAGCGTGACCACTACTGATTCACACGGAAAATTGCAAACTATTTGTGCTTTCTTTCTTTAAAGAGAGCGCACAATTTTTAATCGACGGCTAGGGAGCGGGAGGAGGTTGGGTTGGGTTCAAACCCAGCCCTCTTTTTTTTACAATCCCACTAGTTTCTCAACAGCAGCCTGAAGAGAAAAAGTTAACTAAAGTACTTTTCTTTGTGTGTACTGGAGTTTTCTTCCTTTTGTTTCAATTTGAACTGTTTTATATTATAAAAAAAATATTGAATAAAAAGAGTAACTTTTATGTAAGGAGGTTCACCCTCCTACTTTTATATTGTATGGTCTGTTATTATTTTTTTTTTTTTTGGTATAAATCATTCGGTATCTAAAAATTCATTGGATCACTGATTAATCCGAATTTGAGTCGGGTAAGACTCAACGTGCGACAAAACTCTCCCTCATGAGTTTTAACGGAGCTGCATTCTCAGGACTTAAACTCAAGACCTGTGATTAAGCTGCAATAGTTTCAGCCAACTCATCCACCCACTCATGAGTTTGTATGGTCTGTTATAGCAGAATGAAAAACACCTTTTTTTATTACTCAGAAGTAAATAACTTTGCTCCTAACATACTGAGTAAAAATTCAAGGCATGCTCTTCATCTTATTGGCTATGAAACTTTTAGTTCTTTACTTTATAATTTAAAAATTTTAGTTTTTTATATTTTTAATTTAAATAAAAAAACTCAAAATAAACGTTTAACAATCACATGCTTATTAGGATTCATTACTCTTTACCTTGTTAGTACCATAATGTACAACTCCTTGCCATTTGAACTGCCAATTTGAATAATAAAAGTGAAAAACCTCTTACTCACTTTAAAAGAAATTATAATTGTCTAAAATTAAAAATAAAAATATTTTTGATCTACCTTAAAGTGAGTTGAAGATTTCTCACTTTTATTGTCTACATTAGCAATCTAAGATAACAAGAAATTGTACATTATGATACTAACATAGCAAAAAATTATGAAACCCTAATAAGCACGTAATGCACGTGACCATTAATCGTCCATTTTGGGCTTCTTTGTTTATAACGAAAAGATGAGGGTTAAGATCTTCAAGTTGTAAGGGGAGAAGTTGAAAGTTTCATATAAGGTGGGGGGCTGGTCATGAATTTTCGCCACAGATTGATGGGCTTCAACTTCAAGAGCCCAAACTTTAAGACGGAATCTTATAAATATCCAATCCTGAATGAATTTTCCCTTCACCTCGGTTCTTCCTCCCTCAGAATTCAGAAGCATCTAGAATTAGGGTTAGGGTTTTACACTTTCCGTCGAAATCAAGATGCTTACCATCGATCCCACCAAGAAACGTAAGCTCGACGAGAACGGCGTCTCGGTGGTGCTACCAGAGCTGGATCCAATCACGGGGCTCACTCCACAGGATGTGCGCAAGCTTATCGAACGCTTCACCACCGACCAACTCCTTGGCATTCTCCAGGACGCAGCTGCCCGCCACTTGGATGTCCTGAACGCCGTTCGTTCAATCGCCGACCAGGATCTCACCCAGCGTAAGCTCTTCATCCGTGGCCTCGGCTGGGATACCACGACAGACGGCCTCCGCACACTTTTCTCAGCCTACGGAGAACTTGAGGAAGCGGTTGTGATTCTCGACAAGACGACTGGCAAGTCTAAGGGATATGGTTTTGTTACGTTTAAACACGTTGATGGTGCTTTGCTTGCCCTGAAAGAGCCCAGCAAAAAGATCGACGGACGTGTAACTGTTACTCAACTCGCGGCAGCGGGAAATACGGGGATGACCACAAACCCAGTAGATATTCATTTGAGGAAAATTTATGTGGGTAGTGTTCCCATTGATATGCCTGCAGATAAATTGCTAAGTCATTTTGCACAGTATGGAGAAATTGAGGAGGGTCCTTTGGGTTTTGATAAGTTGACTGGGAAATCAAAGGGCTTTGCGCTTTTTGTATTTAAGACCATGGGAGGAGCGCAAGAAGCGTTGAGGGAACCGGTAAAGAATATTGATGGAATTCAGATGAATTGTAAGCTGGCAATTGACGGGAAGAAAGGGAAGCCAGGCGGGCCAGGATTGGATGGAGTGCAGGGAGGCGGTCTGGGGAGTGGAGATGGGATGGGGGGCCCGCCTGGTCCTGGGGCTTATGGGGGAGCAGGTGGTCATGGTGGGTTGGGGGGTTATGGTGGGTTTTCGGGTGCATTGCAGGGTCCGCCGCCATTAGGTCCTCACCATTTGAATTCAGCCCCTGTAGTGGCATCTTCTTTAGGTGCCGCTACCGGTTCTGGGGGTTATGGATCTGGGTTTGGTCCGCTTGGAGGATCTTATGGAGGGTACGGAGGACCAGGCTCAACAGGGTATGGTGGTTTGACTGGTGCTGGGGGTGGTGGATTGAGTGGTGCAGGGGGTGGGATTGGTGGTGCCGGTGGTGGATTGAATGGTTCCGGTGTTGGGTCCTCTTTGTACAGCAGGATGCCCCCTAGTTCTGTTGGTATGCCATCTGGTGGGTATCCAGAAGGTGCACGCTACAATTCAACCTTTCCGGGTCCGCAACACCAAGGAACAGGGGCATCGCCTTTGCCAAGGGTTGCACCTGGAGGATTGTATCCCAATGCTCCTTACTACTGAGGTAAGTTCTCAATTTCACGTCCTGATATATTTAGTCTGTTAACTGTTAGTGTAAAGTTGGAATGACTACATGCTTTTGCTTGTGTTAGCATGTGTGCTTTATTGTGGATGTTTGTTCATTATAATTAATTGTTGAAACTTTATCTGTTTGTCTTCCTTCACTGCCACTGTTGTATTGTATGTGTCTGTATGTATTGTAGGGATTAGTAATTATAAAGAGTGAATTTGCAGTTTGCATTTCAGTTACTTGATATAGGGCCATAAATTATACTGTCTGTTTCTAAATTTTGTTAGTTGATATTTGCATTATAATCAACCAGCAAATTGGTATGTATCGTAGGCATTGGTCAATGTAACAATAGTAATTTTAAATGTCAGATTATTCTATTAGTCAGTGACCTTTGAACATTATAAAAGGATCCATTTACTAAAGCCTTTCCTACCTTATGTAAGAGCTTTATTGGGCTTCTTTGTTATAATTTTCAAACATTGTAACCCATGCTGATCTTTGCTGCAATCTTTTTTTCCTAAAAATAAATTTTCAGTGGATGTTGGTTTTGTCAGTATTTGAATTTAAGACATTGGTATCATTGTCTAAAACTTTTATCTTAGCGGTTAGTTTTTGGTTTTGCCTTTGTTTGGCATTGACTTGGGATGAACAAGTATTCTCAAAAGTTCTTAAAACTGAAAGATCTTCTTGCTTGTCTCTGTGTGTGTCTGTGTGTGTGCGCGCGCGTGTGCATGTGTGTGTGTACTGTCTATGTCCTTTTCTTGTGTCTTTACTTTTTCTTCATCTCCTTTTCTGATCCTCCTTCATGGTGTAGGGGGCTGGTGGGACAAATTATTACGCTATCTTGTTCTGTGCATCATCTTGTTCAATTCAGTTCTAATAGGGATTTATAAAGCGTCGTATTAGTGTGGAATTGTGAGGATATCATTTTCTAAGGGAGATGTAATAAAATTGGACTAGATAAATCATAAATTACCATCTTGATTGCCATTTTTTAGAGACTATTATATGTCATTTGTTTGTGAATATGTCTCTTGTTAGTGCCTGTTGTCCCTGTTAAAGGTTGAAATTTATGGATTGTTGCATGTTCATATTTTTTTTGTTTGTGTATCTTTGTTATTTTTTCTTTCTTTCTTGGATTTTCATTAATTGGCGAAAAACAGAAGTTTATTTTCAGTCTATTCTCTCTTTTCTTTAATCAGGGTTTAACTAACTGGTGCATTCTGCCTTGCTTGATTAACATGCAAACATTCTGACATTCTGTCTTGGTAGATGTCTGGACTTGATATCAGAGCTTTGTCATTGGTCCTACTTAAGAGTTGTTTGGTTATTGTTGATTGGCTTTGGGCATCTTCTGGTAATAACATGGGCTAAATATTTTATAAGGTTAGCTATATACTTTGTTTAAAATGATACTTAAGGTTGTAGTTAATAGAGGGTGTCATGCCCTGTTCTTTTTTGAGGAAAAGCTTAATGTAGTTCTCACGATAATTGGTGCTTTTGTTGTTTTTGGCTCATTGGTATTTGAATTACTGCTTGTATTGTTTGATTTGCTTGTCTGCTTGTTATCTTGATTTGCTTTAGGTGCCTAATTGGTCTGTTGAATTTAGTGCATATTGGTTTTGTTTCACTAGTTTGACCTTATTTCTTAATTCAAATTAGCATTGACTTTTCTTTTGCTTGATGTAGAGTGATCAATTGAATTATGGATGGGTGTGTCATTCAGGTGTATGACAGCTTATTGGACGCAGATGCTTTTTGTGGTTCTCATGATTGCGTGATTGCAGACTATATAAAATCTGGCTTGATGAATATGTTAGCTGTGCTTTTACAGCTACTTCTGTTGATCTGCTCCTTTAAGATGTGGTTCATTTCTAGGAGCTAGTTGTTACAACTGCTGATCTAGGCTAGTCTTTGTATCTTTCTTGGAAAACAGTTTTCCAGTTTGAATTTAATTTTTACTAGTAGTTTTGATCATATAATTAGCAAGTGAAATGCTTTAGCTATTTTGCTCATGTGTATAGTTGTTGTATTTGCTTACTTTCTTGATCTTGTTATTCATACGGAGCCTGCTAAATAATGACCTCTAAAGCTATGGACAATATCTCTATCTTTTGGTATGAAGTTTATGTGCGTGTGTTATGTTTTTATATTTCTTTATTTTGTCATAAGTTTAGAGCACAATTGCTGCAAAAGAAACTGTCAAGGAAAACTGTAACCTTTCTCTTTAAAGTAAATGATGCTTGGATCTTGTTCTGCACCCAGTTGAAGAAAGGTTCTGTTTGAAATAGTGCTCTCACAAAAATTTAACAGCGTATTGCCATATCTGGTTCTGGATTTTTGTTTCAAGTTGTCATCCCTATATGGTTTCAGGTTTTCTGCGTTAATATGGTTGTGCCATTCTTTAGCAACAAGATACCCATGTTAGCATTGTTTTTTAGTCTTTCAATAGAGAATTGCTTGTTTATTTTTATGTTTGTGGATGGCATTGTTGGTCGAATCTTATGGTTTACATGCACAATGGACTTTTGGATTTGTTCTACTGAGTTTGGGGTCTTTCTGGGTTCAGCACAAGATTGGTTGAGAGGCTAGAATTATGCTTTCCCTTCCTTTTGGCTTTGCCAGCAAGTGATGACAGGATCTTTGTATATCGTACCAAATGTTTCTGTCCTGTACAATCTGCTTCTGGAAAGAACAATAATTGACGTGTGCTTGTTTTACTCTTACTGAATACGACATTTTGGTTGTAAATAATGTGAGTGGTGTCCCTTAAGAATCATTGATGTTAGTGAAATAACATCTCAATGAATTGTTTTATTGGTATACGACGTTGGTAAACTTTTGTGAAATGATAAAATTAGACTTTTTTCCTGGGTTTTGCTTATTTTAACTAATTGATATGAGACTGAAGCAGCATTTTCTTGCATTTATTTATTTTTTATATGAAGAAAGCGGCCGTAATATGGATTACAACTGGAATCAAATTCTTTGTATTTCAGTTTGCTTTATAGACTTGTCAAAGTCGGTTTAGGGAATATTTATCTGACTTCCCCACCTTCTGTGGTGAAGTATGTTGGATCGTTAAGATTTAAGAATCTTTATTGTTCTGTACATGTAGTGTTCGCATTCGGGGATATTTCTAGTTTTATTTTGGGGAATGTGTCCCTCTCCATTATTGTCCTAACTGTCATAACCGTCTTCTTTTTTTTATTTTTTTTTTCCCTCCTTTTCCTGTCTCTGCATTGCTGTTGATGAGCATGAGAGGAGACGACCAAACCCCAATATCACAAGCAAGATAGAAGATGCCCATTCCAGACACTCAAGAGTGGAGGGGGGCAGAAATGAAGGCTTACTGATACCTGTCTGTGGAACTGACAATTGTACGACTTTAAATTTTGTACTTTGTGACATTCTTTTTATGACTTTTGACTTCTTTTTTTTTTACTGGCTTTTATTCTAATTAATTAAGGTTTTTTTTAATATAGAAAATGATGGTTATAATATCGTAGGAAATTTTTTAAATTTATAATATGAAGTGTGTTATGCTATAATTGAGTTTTTTTATTTAAGATATGTTTGAGTTGAGAAAAAAAAGAGTTTTTTATTATTTAAATTACAATGCCTATATTAGAGTATTATTGATTAATAAAAAAAATTGGGAAAAGTTCCTGTCAGCCTTACCTCCTAAAGATTAGGAGGAAAATCATCCTAAAACTACGTCGTTTCAATAACTTTTTATTGAAAAAGACTAAACTACCCTATTTTTAAAGCACCCCTAAAGGTGATATTTGTCCTTTTTCCTCCTAATTTTTGGGAGGTAAGGCGGACAAGCACTAACCCCAAAAAAATTTTCCTTTTTATTTTTTTAAATGAATTATATTTTCGAAGATAAATAAAACGCAGTCATTAATTAGTGGTAATTATATATTCTTTTAAAAACGTTGTTTATAGGCATGAAGGGATTACGGGTTTTATTTATTTATTTATTTATTTATTTATGTTTATGGGAGAGAACAAGTGGCTCAAACTAAGGGTTCACTATTTTTAATCCAAGACGGTGGGTGAGAAACCTTTTGGGTTACAAACTTGGGCCTTTTGAGCTATAGGATTTCTCCGATTGTATGGGAAATCCTTCAAGAAGTTATGTAAGGGCATCCTGTATCGCTAAATAGAGCTCCTACTCTGCATAGATTAGGTATACAAGCATTCCAACCTATTTAAATGGAAGGACACGCTATTTGTTTACATCCATTAGTTTGTAAAGGGTTCAATGCAGACTTTGATGGGGATCAAATGGCTATTCATTGTACCTTTATCTTTAGAGGCCCGGGTGGACGCTTGTTTACTTATGTTTTCTCATATGAATCTCGTCTCCAGCTATTGGAGATCCCATTTCCGTGCCCCATGTACTACTAAAGTTCATTCCTAACACGGATACTTTAAATGTTTAGTAAGTTACTCCTGAAATTTAAAAGCATTCAAACCATTTAACACATGTTAAATGTAGATTTATTAGAATAAGTGAAGAATTCGACTAACATACGAAAGAAGGATAGGCAGAAAATTTATGGTACGTCAGCATTGATGATCTTTTTTTTTTTAATTTATTTATTTATTTATCTTGGTTGCACAATAGGAGACAACCATTTCTCATTCCTTATCCCACCCCATCTGCATGTCATACGACTCGAATTCAGAACCTTTTATTTTTAGCGAAAGAAGATAATCACTGATCAACTTAGGTTGTTGACCAGTATTGAAGATCTTCATGAGAGTAATTCCCTGAAAAAATTTTCTTTCTCCTCAGGAATTCATGGATTGCACCAACCAAGACATTGCCTCAAATTGGTTCTCTACACTGAATCTATGAACATCAATCTTTTGCTCCTTAAGATGTCCAACAGCTTCAGTGGATCAAAACTAAGACACAAAAAAGACATTTCAAATGCCTTGAAACCATATGAAACTGTTTCCCCAAAAATCCTCTAGTGACCTCGCACGTGTGAATCTAAATGCGAGCGTGCCACTTACTTTGCTGAAAGTAGGAAATGATGACTTTCCCAATGACTCTCTTTTTCCTCACGGTCGACCTCCTTACAGATGGTGAGAAGAACGTTGGATTAAAATTGAAATTTGCGCTTACAGATGATTTGCAAGAGGGAGAGATACCTTCCTACAGAATGGGTTACGAAATTTACCTAGGACAACTCCAAGGACTTAAACACTACTATGACTTAAAATTAACAAATCCTAATTAACCTAAATAGCATATAATTTAAAGTAAACTTACAAGAAAAAACTGTACTTGAATTAAATTAAACATATTCATTGCCAAATTAAAATGATATTTACTGATAGATCTGAAAATTAAAAATTAAACTATTACAGAATTCAAGAATTAAATCTAATTATCATTAAAATTAAACATAAACAGTGAATATATTAATATGCTTGAAATTAAGAAAAAATATGTACGTCATATAAGTAATCATTAAAAAAATACCATTTATCATAAATATTAAATTAATTACAGAAAAAAAAAAAACAATATCTTGAATAAACTTGAAATATTGAAATTCATTGTATGAAACGAAATTGTTAAAGCAAATACATGAATTAATCTATCTACTGAAATGATAAAAAACAACCTAAATCTAGTGAAAATTATGTTGAAATCCAAAATCTAGAAACAATTGCAAAACAAATAAAATCTGAAGATGTTTAAGCCGTGTCTTCTCCCATCCAAAATTTTCTTTTTTGTTCTCCTTTTGCCAGCTGTAACCTACTTTTTGTAGTTACAACATTGTAGGTGATTTCCTAAAGTAATGAAACAACTCAACAATTGACTTGATTAGAACTCCCTTCGAATTTTAGTCACCACTCTTATAAAAGATAAAACCCTCCTTTTAACTACAATCATCTTATATTTTAACTCAAATAATCCTTTTTTACCTAAAAAAATAATTACAAAGCAAAATCTCATCTTTTTCTCTTCTTTTTTGCCAAAATGACAACTAATCTATCATGAAACCCTCTTCTTTTTTGCCAAAATGACAACTAATCTGTTATGAAACCCATAAACACAAACCTGACATGACTTGATCTTCTACATCCATTAAAAAAAAAATTACACCTGACATTATCTTAAAATTTTACAATTTATGGTGTAAACAGAAACCAAACGCACCCTTTACAACCCTTAGAAAAAGGTACCCTGATTTAAACAACCAAGACGACTGGGAATCCTTTTAGATAGCACACATAATATAAAAAATAACTTGGTAGTTGGCGTGAATCAGGCTGTCACCTCCAGATTTCATATATAGACTATATAAGATAGTGAATCAAGCCTCACGTTGTAGATGAGGTAGAATTAGATTTAATATAATGTCCAACCAAAAGAAAGATTGAGATTCAATGGAGAGGGATGGCTAGCAAGGAGAAGTAGAAACTTCATTGTGCCCAAATTAACTCTCTTAAAGAATGATGAGATATTGCCTTGCTTGGAATCTGTCACTTTCCCCGCTTTCTTTTGGTCTCCTTCTTTACTTCCCAGATAAGGAGTAGCGCTACCTACTGCAACAGACTTCTTGGCTACAAGAGGCCTGCATTGAATGATGAAACTGTAAGGAATGCGGTTGCTAGGCTCTAGATTGCTTACAATCTAAAATAAGCATAATGGAATCAAATAAAATTACAAAGCCTTCAGTCAAGTACACTGGCCAGAAATAGGCAAAATAGATTGTTAAAAGCACTCCATAGTTGTAAAGCCCAAATGAATGCAGCAGTTCATTCAACTAAGAAGCAAAAATTAACATGTCAGAAGTTGGGAGAGGATTTATACCAGTTTCAGAAAGCAAAATTTCATTCTTAGTTGGAGAGGACTTTTAACTGTTTCTGCTTTTGCTGATGACTTTTGGATCAATACTTGGCAACTGTTTGGCAGGATAGGGTGATGCTAAATTGATGGCATTTTCATATTTGTCTACACCCAATGAATCCAAAACCACCATCCATTCTTGTTGGCTTCACCTTTAGAATCTTTACTAAAATTAAGATCATCAGCTGGTGCTCAACTGGATTTCAACTTTGCAGAAGCACAATCGCATTAGTTTGCTAATGAACCTACACCCCCAAAAGAGCAAAATAATTAGTTAAGGAATGTCCAATAAATTCTGATAGCAGCCATAAATGTAATTCAAAATACCACCATAGAATTTTCTTTATTAGCAAATAACAATATATGAGAAGATAAGCACTTCAAGAGGCGAAAAACTTGAAAGAAAGTTGTGATCTCCAAAAGAAAAATGTTCTGCTAGAAGATAGCCAGAGGCAGAATCAACTTCCAAATTCTCAAAAAATCTAAACTTAAATAACCAGAAAAGGCCTACCCATTATCTCTTAAAGAATTTTCAATATTTGAGGTTTGCTACTCTAGGAAAACTCTTGAAGCCTGGAAAAATTTAGCATTCCAGAGTGCAGTTCACAATACTTTGCAATGCATCCTTGAACACTGTACACCTAAACTGAGCTATTGCCATCAAATTCTTGCTTAGCTTCTGCAAGAAATTCAGGGAAGAAATTATCACATTACTGCTTTGCTATAGAATTCAAAAAATTCCATTTATGATAGCAAGAGAATTCATCAACAATCATGAGTTTGTCTCCATTCTTGTGGGTTGTGAATGTGAACTTCAACTACATTCTTCGAGAGGAAATATGTTCACCTCTTTTCAACATTTCATGAATCCAAAAGGTTGCAACTCAGTTGCTTGTAGGAAACCTGAAAATGATACTAATTATATCGAAAATTTATCTTGTACGAACCTTTTAGCTTAAGAACATGAAAAGCATATTATATTACTATTGGAGGTGAATAATATTAATTTTGAAGAGTCAAAGTACAAATAGAGATAGAAAATGAAGACAGCAAAATTGACACTTACCACTTGGAGTTCATCAAGGACTAGAGCCTGGATCTCTTCTAGCCAATTGCCTACCAATTGTGCTAAAATCTGCATTTTGAAGGGCCTCAATTTCAGCCATACAAACCCAAAAATCAATTTATCTATAATGAAAAAAAGTACAAAGCCCTAATGAAAATTAAATAAAATTCTTAGTCAAAAAACTTACTACTTAGGGTT
>BPVZ01000004.1:5977672-5989219 GCA_020521535.1 Rubroshorea leprosula
CAGTAAACAGTAAACAACTTTCGGCAAAAGCAGGGAAAAACAATGCAGAAAAGCAATTATTGACCCGTAGAAGAAAGAAAATGCCAGCATGTGACTCTGGTTGAGATCAGTTTTTTTTTTTTGTTATAAAAAAATTTAGCATTATTTACAAAGATATATGAAAAGAGAAAAAATGAATTACGTATAGCTCAAACACGTTATTCACCTGAACAGCATTAACTTAAGATTTAATGTTACTTAACCGAATCATGAAAGATCAGTTTGATCAGAGATAAAAAAAAGTTTTTATTTTTTTTTTAATAATCAGAAATAAAATGTTTGGGCCGATGAAATGTACATCTATTACCAGCATCAAACACCGTCGGTGGACAGGGTTTAGGGTCTAGAGCTCAGCCTCGTGTGAAATGCGTCCTTGTGAATGAGCATGAACAGTCATCGTTAAAAAAAAAAAAAGTTCTATTATTTAAAATAATAAACAGTAATATTGGCGAAGCTTTGACTCGGTTCACATGCATTTGAAATTTTGTGTAATTCTACTTCTATTCGTTAAAATCATTCACTATAATTTTATTTTATAAATAAATTTTGTTAATTAATTATATAAATTAATTAACATATATAATATAGACTCATATATAATATGTGTTGGGATTAGGCCCAACGCCCACTTTGGGCCACATATAACAGGCCCAACTACGCACACACAGGTCCAAGAGGAGGAGACATGTCCAAGAGGAGGAGACATGTCCACGTGGACAACACCACGTGGGCCAATGAATTACTCACATATAGAGATGCATGTCAGCATTTCGAGTTATAAATACCCCCCAACCACCAACAAGAGAGGTAATTAATCTCTACGCTTCTCTCTCTGCAATTACTCCTTGAGAACATCTCTCTCTAGAATATCGAGTATTACTGACTTGAGCGTTGGAGTGCTTTCCCCGAGGAAATATCCTCGGGATTTTCAGGTGTAGAAGCAGTTGAAGACTTCAACAGTGTTGGATTGTGAAGCTGCCCAAACATTGGCGCCGTCTGTAGGAAACTCGAACAAGAAGTTGTGTGATTTAACCTGCTGAAAGACAAAATGGTCCGTACCTTTACAGGAGGTCGCCCTCCAAGAAATGAAATGGACGAACAGGAGGACGCTCACGTGTCTGAGCCCGGCCTGAATGACTTTAGACCAACGCCAAGAAATCTTTTTGTAGGGGGAGCCGAACAGGATCACCTAAGTGAGACAGATGATGAAAGAACACCAACTGGGTATGCAACCCAGCCGGAACAGTTTCAAGTTCCAACAGGAACAAGACAAAGATCTGCCAGACCGTACAATTCACAGCGTGAACGACCTGAAAGGTTAACAGAGCCCGCTCGGACAACAGAGCTCGAAGAGAGAACCAGAGTTCTCGAAATGACAATAGGTAAAATCCTTGCCCGTTTAATTCCTAATGATCCCTTGATTCCTTTGTTGAACATAGATGCACAACCGGCTGCGGTTGTTACAACTCGAAACTCCCCCGCTCTTAGTAACATAGTAGTGCCAACCAGGCCAAGGGGAAGCGGGAAGTCGAATATCGAGCCCAGCTTGTCCAAACATAGTGAAGAGTTGATGAGAAAGAACGCAGACCTTGAAAGACAGCTGCGAGACGTACAAAAGTCTATTGACGAGCTGAAAAGTCCCAGGTCACATCAACAGACTCTGGATTTAGATAGTGCACTACTAAACTTATCCATTACGGCAGAGCCGTATCAAGAGGGATTTAAAATTCCCCACCTGGAGACATATGATGGCTCAGGCGACCCTAATGAACATCTGCACACCTATCAAGCCATCATGAGAATCCAAAACGCCAATGATGCCATGATGTGCAAAGTGTTCCTAGCAACACTCAAGTCAACAGCCAGGAGATGGTATCACAAACTCCCCAGACATTCAATAAATTCATTTTCCCAGCTCGCCAAGCTATTTTCTAACAAATTTGCGAGCCAAAGGGAGATCAAGCGTACAGCAACTGAGCTGATGCAAGTTAACCAGAAGGAAGGGGAGTCTTTGAGGGATTACATGCAGCGGTTCAACAAAGCCACCTTGGACATTAATAATGTCCCAGACACGATCTGCCTGTCCGTCCTGTTGCATGGGTTGAAGCGTGGCCGGTTCCTAGACGACCTGCTTGAAAACCCACCGAAGACGTGGAACGAGGTGAATGACAGGTCGGCCAGCTTCATACTGTTAGAGGACTTTCAGTCGTCAAAGCGACAAGCTGATGATAAGCCGAGCAAAGGCTAGGAGCAACAATCGAGAAGAGAAGAGAAGAAGAAGCAGAAGGTCAATGAGCAATGGGGGAAACCAGCTGAGTTCCCGAAGTATGCCAATTACATTCCTTTGACCTTACCTAGGTCTCAAATCCTGGCACAAATCCAGCACTGGGTTAGGAGACCTCCACCCCCACTGCATGATTCCCCGAGGGCAGACAAGAGCAAGCATTGTGACTCCACCGTGTATATGGTCACAATACGGAGGATTGCCAACACTTGAAGGACGAGTTAGAGTTTTTGGCTCGTAACGGGAAGCTAGAAGGGTATGTTTAAAAGCCTCACACCCAGCAACCCACTCAAACCCATTTTGTACAGGCGTACGACCGACCTCAAGGGCAGAGGTACCAGCACGGCGTGACGCAGGATGTATATCAGGATAACACGTATCCTTCTGAGCAGAGCAGAGCATACCGAGGACGTCCATTCAACAGGAGAGGACAGGGGCAGAGAGTTGTTGCCCAGAACCAAAAAAATAAGAAAGGGGTAGGCTATACTGGGATACCCCCGCCCTCGGGTACAATAAACATGATATCGGGTGGTGTTCACTCTGGGGGCCAAAGCGCCCAAGCTCGCAAGGCATATGCCCGACAGGTGATGACTGTCAACAAAAACAAACCCTTGAAGCGGCCGTTTGAGGAAGCAGAATGGGAGAATACGCCTATCACATTCAGCCCGGCAGATTACAAACGAGCAGAAGGAGAGCCTGACATTATGATGCCCCATGCAGATCCCTTTGTGGCAATGGTTCATATAGGCAATCATAATGTCAATAAGGTGTTTATTGATACTGGCAGCTCGCCAGATATTTTATATTGGAGCTGTTTTCAAAAGATGCAGCTGAATCCAGGCTCACTGCAGAAGTATGAAAGGCCCATATACGGGTTTGATAACCAGCCCGTCCCGGTCGAGGGAATTATTACTCTTCCCATATATGTGGGCTCAGAACCGCGCTTCAGAATGGCTTCTGTCACCTTCCTAGTCGTTAAGATGGAATCAGCTTTTAATGCTATATTAGGAAGAGCCACCCTGTGCGAGCTGAAGGCTGTTATCTCACAGCCCCATCTCTGCATGAAATTCCCAACTCCACAGGGGGTAGGAGTGCTAAAAGGGAATCAGAAGATGGCTAGGGCCTGTTATCAAGACACGTTCAAGAAGGTCGAGCTCACTGCAGCTCCGACAAGTGCTGAAGGTCGCAAGCCAACCCAGCTCGGTCAACAGTGAGTATATCAGACATTGAGCATCGACCTGAGGATGTCGAGCAGAAAGCAAAGCCGGTAGAGCCAGTAGAAACCGTTCCTTTAAACCCTGATGTACCAAAAAGAACAGTCAAGATCGGCACCAAGCTCACGGAAGAAGAACGAGCAGAGCTTCTGGAGTTTTTGAGGGTCAATCAAAACATGTTCGCGTGGACTACTAATGAAATGCCCGGCATCTCGGTGAAGTTGACAGTCCACAAACTCAGCACAGATCCCACCAGAAGGCCGGTAGTGTAGAAACATCGCCTTTTTGGCCCAGAGAAACAAGCTGCCATAGATGAGGAGATACAAAAGCTGCTACAGGCAGGCTTCATCAGGAGAGTGGAGTACTCCGAGTGGGTATCTAACCCCATTCTCGTCAAAAAGCCAAATGGCAAGTGGAGGATGTGCATTGATTTCACCAACCTCAATGAGGCGTGCCCAAAAGACCCTCATCCCTTGCCCAATGTTGAGAAGTTAGTAGAACGGGCAGCCGGACACGAACGGATGAGTTTCCTTGACGCCAGCTCAAGTTATCATCAGGTTCAGTTGCTGTTGGACGATCAGGAGAAAACAGCTTTCTACGCTGGTGACGCTATCTATTGCTATGTGATGATGCCATTTGGCCTGAAAAATGCTGGCGCTACATATCAGAAGCTGGTACAAATCATCTTTAAGCTCCAGATCGGCAGAAACATAGAAGTGTATGTGGATGACATGATAGTCACCAGCGTGAGAGCTGAGGACCATATAGACAACCTGAATAAGACCTTTTAAAATTTACGCCGAGCCCAAATGAAGCTGAACCCTCTGAAGTGCACGTTCGCTGTAGAATCAGGAAAATTCCTAGGGTACGTGGTATCCAAGAAAGGAATTGAAGTGAACCCAGAGAAGGTTCTGGCTGTTCAGCAGATGGAGCCACCCAAGACAGTAAAGGATGTGCAATGCTTGACAGGTCGTATAGCCGCTTTGCACAGATTCATAGCCAGGTCGGCGGAAAGGTGCCTACCGTTTTTCAAAGCCTTGCGAGAGCCCAAATACTTTTAATGAACCGACAAGTGTCAGCAGGCGTTTAACGAGCTCAAGCAGTATCTGGCATCTGCACCCCTACTGTCTAAGCCTATGGAAGGGGAGAGTTTATACCTATACACAGGGGTTATAGGAGAGGCAGTGAGCTCGGTTCTGCTCAGGGAGGAGAATAAGAATCAGAAGCCTATCTGCTACGTGAGCAAGATTTTACAAGGTGTAGAGCAGAACTACCCATTAGCAGAAAAGGGCTGCATTTGCCCTGGTGTACACAGCTCGTAAGTTGAGGGCTTATTTCCAATCACATCAGATTGTCGTCTATACCGATTTGCCATTAAGAAAAATATTGCAGAAACCTGAACTCTCTGGTCGGCTTATTGGGTGGAGTGTCGAGCTGAGTGAATATGACCTCAAATTTCAGCCGCGTACAACCATAAAGGGCCAGGCCGTTGCAGACTTTCTGGTGGAATGCATTTCAGCAACTAAGGAAGAAAAAGCACCTGAGCACCCAATCTGGGTTTTGTATGTTGATGGAGCCGCTAGCATTGAAGGATCAGGTGCCGGGGCTGTGTTAGTGGGCCCAGATGGTTTCAAATCTGAGCACGCGCTGAGATTTAAGTTTCAGATGACTAATAACGCCGCAAAATATGAAGCCCTCATTTACGGATTAAAGCTGGCGTCCGAGCTGAAGGTACAAAGCATTCAAGTCTTTAGCGACTCTCAGCTCGTCGTGGGCCAGGTGAATGGCAACTGTGAAGTCAGGGATCCCCAGCTCGATCGTTATGCCTCTGTGGTCAGTAGATTGAAGTCAATCTTTGTCTCTTTTCAAATTGATAAAATACCAAGAGCAGATAACCACCGAGCCGACGAGCTGTCCAAATTGGCCTCCTCACAGGACCTTAACCCTCAGAGGTCGACAATCGTCGAGGTGCTTGACGCCCCAAGTTACACCGATCTCGCAGCCGAGTGCCAACTGTTGAGTACAGACCCCTCTACACCGAGCTGGATCACCCCGCTGATAAGTTATTTACAAAGTGGTGAGCTACCTGAAGATCAGTCCGTTGCAAAGCTGGTCAGACGCAGGGCGGCACATTTCACTTTGATAGATAATCAGCTCTACAAGCGGGCAGCCTCTATGCCCCTATTACGCTGTCTCACTCCTTATGAAGCTGAATATGATGTGAGAGAAATTCATGAAGGAGTATGTGGCACGCACATTGGAGGCAAAACCTTAGCTCGGAAGCTCTTGAGGCATGGGTATTACTGGCCAACTATGGTTGAGGACACACAGAACTATGTCAAAAAGTGCCCAACCTGCCAGTTCAATGCTGATGACATTCACATGCCAGGTATCTGAGCTCGTTCTAAAGTTCGTGCGAACTTCATGTCTTTCTATAAACTAAGCATAAGTACCTTCATGGAAACAGGGGAAATGCTCTCATCACTCTCATCTCCCTGGCCTTTTGCTCAATGGGGAATCGACCTGCTCGGCCTTTTTGTGAAAGGCAAAGGAGGCTGCACTTTCCTGGTCGTTGCAGTGGATTACTTCACTAAATGGATAGAAACTAAACCATTGTCCACGACAACAGAAAGGAAAATAGAAGAATTCTTGTTCAATTCAATATTGTGCAGGTATTCTTTGGTGGCTTAAGTCATAAATAAAATATATGCAAACATAGTTCCTAGCTCAGCTCGGTCATTTGAGTGCAGGTTCGGCATACCTAAGCGGATTATTGCCAACAATGGGCCACAGTTTCGGGCAGCAGCACTGAGATCATTCTGCAACGACTATGGCATTGAGCTCTCCTTAACGTTTGTGTACACCCCGCAGTCAAACGGACAGGCCGAGTCTGCCAATAAGATCGTTTTGCGAGGCCTCAAGGCGCATGTTATAGCCGCGCGTTCTAATTGGGTTGACGAGCTCAATAAAGTACTTTGGTCATGTCGCACGACACCCAGCTCGACCACAGGCGAAACCCCGTTCAGCTTGGCATATGGAGCTGAGGCCGTCATCCCTGTCGAAGTCGGTCTGCCATCTGCTAGATCAGATCGTCATGACGATCAGAATAATGGGCAACTCCTAAGAGAGAACCTAGACCTAGTGGAGGAAGTTAGGGAAATGGCTCGAATTAGAAACATGGCACACCAAAGCCGTGTGGCAAAGTTCTATAACAAAAGAGTTCGAGCTCGACAATTTCAGGTTGGCGATCTGGTTCTACGCAAAGCTGGATTGACCAATGCCTATTCACACATGGGCAAGCTCGTTCCTAATTGGGAAGGGCCTTATATGGTTATTTCCATTCAGCGACCTGGATCTTACCAGTTGGCAGATTTAGAAGGTCACCCATTATCGTTTATTTGGAACATACATAATCTTAGGAAGTTTTACAGTTAGCATGTATGTTGTTAGTGTTCAGGTCGTTACTGATCAGTTGTAAACAGTGATTTACTAATCATTCAACGCAGAAATATTGAAGCAAAAGATTCGGATTTGTATTTCATCAATGAAATTTTATATGTGTAGTACATTGGTAAACGAATTCATTGATTAACACAAAAAAGAAATACAAAAACAACAAAAATCCTAAGCTAATCATCCGTCAGGTCGACGGGAACGGATGCGTTGTTGGGCTCTGAAGTAGACCGAGCAGGAGATGGCCGATCTGGCGGAGAAGAAGCAGAAACAGTGGCTGCAGCGGGCGGAGGTTGAGGCTGAGCAGGAGGAGTGCTAGAAGTTTCAGTAGACACGTCCTGGGGGCCTGCCACCCAAGCGTCAAAGCTTGGCAACCCCTCTGTGTCCTCCCCTTCTTCCACTATAGCAGGGGGCCACACGGGCAGCCCCTCCTCATTGAGCTCCCATTTCAGCCTAACCCTTGTATCTGCTGGAGAGGCGAGACTTTTCCCTTCACTATCGATCTCCTCGCCCTCGTAGAAAGCCAGCTCGCCAATCTAGAAGTCAGCCCGGACCCGCAACACCTTCCCACAAACCTCATTGAAAATGTCCGTGGTGGTGTTAGCAGAGGCGACTGCGACGGCGTCCTGGAACATTTCAGCCCCCACCAGCCACTCAGCCCCCTGTGCACGGGAAAAGTAGACGTCGCGCTGGTGAAGCCTCTTTGTGCTCTCCAGGGACGCCTCACCCCAAACGACGTGCTGGTCTGCTTGGGAGACCCTATCTCTCAGGGTGCCCAGCTCGTGCAGAGTCCTTTCTCTCTCAGCTTCTGCCCTCTTAGCCCAGTCCTCTGCACGTCCGGTCTCCTCCTTAGCAGC
Organism: Rubroshorea leprosula; assembly: GCA_020521535.1. Classification (NCBI taxonomy): domain Eukaryota; kingdom Viridiplantae; phylum Streptophyta; class Magnoliopsida; order Malvales; family Dipterocarpaceae; genus Rubroshorea; species Rubroshorea leprosula. The sequence continues at coordinate 5,985,520 of BPVZ01000004.1, forward strand.
TTGAATGCCGCTTTCCTTCTCCGCCTGAGCCCGTTGGAGCTCTTCCTTCAGCTGACGTTGCTCGGTTCACCATCTCCGAGCTCTGCAAACGACTGACCTCGTCAGCCAAGCTGGCTTTTTCAGAGGCCAGTTGTTTGTAGCTTTGTTGAAGCTCGTTGTTCTAAGCTCTCGCCCCCTACTCGCACTCGAAGAGTGCGACAGTATAGCTGAACACCTGCAATACATACTCACTCATCAGTTTATAGTAAAAACAGGATAAAACATAGTGATGAGCTCGCCAAGTATACTTACATCCATCAGCTTTATCAGCGTAGCATGTCCTCCATGCTGCTGAACGTGCCCCTTTGCACGCAGCCGGTCTGCAGGGGGCACAAAGTTCTGCATATCCTGCAGCATAGCAGCCTGGCACTCAGTCTAGGCATAAATGAAGCCGTCCGGGTATGCAAACCTTGGCCCCACAACAGACGATGAGGTTGGTGCGGCCTCAGCAGCCTCACGAGCTGGCGCCTGGTGCACGCTCGCAAGTCGTGCAGCATCGGCGGAGGCGGGCTGCGTGCCGGTGCTTGTCCTACGCCGGATGAGCGGAACGTTGTCCTCCACGTCAGCATCAGAGTCTTCCCTCACACGCCTTCTAGAGCTGGAGGGCACAGGCTCAACTCTATGCTCGGCACGCGGCCTCTGTGCCGAGCTGGTGCTTCTATGCTGAGAGCCGTGCCCAGGGGCTGCAAGCGGCCGCTCGTCAAACCGTGTCTGCCTCTGCTGCCCGCGACCACGGGAACCCTGAGCTCGCTGTCTTTGCCTCTCGAGGATGCTGCTCATTTCTCCTGCACAAATAAAAACATAAGATTCATGTCGGCTAGAAATCCTGCTATGTTATAGAAGTATACCTTCTCCATGAAGGTTTGCCACGTCGACAAACCTTAGAAGTGCGATCTGGTCCGGGGTAACCAAGGCCTCCAGATCTACCAAACCCCTCGCCTTCACATAGTCGAGCAGCCGGTTCTTCAGGTCGACATCACCACTGGTCAGCTGGGGGTAGTTCATGTATGTGTTCGGTGTACGCCATTCTGACAGACGGGCGGCCAGCTTGTTGTTAATCCTGTCAGTTCGCATATCCCGCACGAACACGAACTGTCTCTTCCACCTCGCCACCTTATTTCTGATATTGGTGAATATCATCATCTTCTCCCTGCCCGAGATGTAGTACCACCTCGTCCCATTGGTTGACAGGCACAAACAGCACAGGAAGAGCGACCTGAAGACCACCGCCTTTGCAGGTATCCCCAGCCTTTTGCACAACAGCATAAAGCCTATGATGAACTTTATGCTGTTGGGAGTAAGTTGCGAAAGGGCCAGCTCGTACTCTGCCAGGACGTCAAAAATTAGTCCGGGCAGAGGAAAACGTAGACCAGCGTCAAAATGGTCTACGTACACTGGCACCCAGCCCGTCCGCGACACTGAGCACGCCCGCTTGTTCGATGTCCCAGCTCGGATCAAGATGGTTCTGGGGATCTGGTACCTCCTCACCATCTCTTCTAATTTTATATACCCCTTCATTGTTGCCGCGCCATCTGCAACTTCGTGATGCAGTGCCGCCCTGAACCTGAACCCGGCCGGTAGTGTTTTGGGAGCTTTGCAGAGATTGCTCAGCCTCCCACTGAGAACCTTGCTTTCCCATCCCTCAAACACTACCACCTCCGTTGCTGCACTTGTCGCCGGTGCACTGCAACCAACCTCCTCAACGCCCTCCGCTTCACTCGCTGTCTCTTCCGTGGATGAATCACTGGAGGTTGAAGGCTGGTGGTCCTCAGAACCACCACTTACGCTCAAACGGGCGTCATTCTCAGGCGCGGCGATTCTAGGCGAATCCTGCAACTCCGGTGGCACTATCATCGCGATAGGCTCCACGGATATCACATCGACATCCTCCTCTTCACCTTGGTTACCCCGGAACTCTCGTGCATCGTGGAAAGAAGCCATTTTTACCTGAGTAGTTGAAGGTGTTTTCGCTGGAAATCTGGAAAATGGTCGTGAATGTCTCTGTGGCACTAGAAGGAAAAACGTACGAATATGCTGTGTAATGAAATGAAAAACGTAACAAACTGTTTGTTTTGTTTGTTTTGTTTTGGCCGTTCAGATGGCGCCCTGTAAACACCGTACGCGTGTTTACAGCCCCCCAGTCCAACACGACCATGTGGCAACCATTTATGGTTAAAAATCCAAAATGCGCCGTTTGCAGCTGTCACGTCCCCTCAAATGCTGAGCCAGCATTTATTGCGGGGAGGCAAAAGGGTATCTGTTAAAAGCAGGTGAATACCAAACGCTCTGAGCAAATCTCCTCACAGATTCGCCACAATCGTCGAAAAATCCGAAGGATCATATCGCGACAAACTTCAATAATCAGCTCGTAACAAATTTGAGACTTAGGCAAATCTCCTCATAGATTCACCACAGTGCAAATTTTGAAAAGTCCAAGGGCCCAGCTCGTAACAAATCCACGATCTCCTCACAGATCTGCCAAAATTCAAAACTTGAAAATCTCGAGAAATCAACTCGTTACTAAATTCGAAAAACCTCTGGAGATTAGGTCGCACAAATCATGGATTCACCTCAGGTTCTGCTCTGTATCCCAGAGACCTATATCGAAGTGACGAGTGTGGTCGCTATTCTCTGCCCGTCTAGGGTCGGTGCGTTCAGCTCGTTCACTATCTGCTCGCCTCAGCTCCGTCGCAGGGAACTCCTCATGCAAGGTCACTCTTGCGCGGCTGCTCGACCCTCTAACTAGCACCGAGCTCGACCGGTCGTAAAACCAACTCCTCACACCTGCTCGGAATAAGGCCAGCGTGCACTGGCACATCTGGCCAGGCACCATGCCTTCAAGCCGGTCAGGCCGTCCATACGTGAGGTCGTTCATGAGCGCAAAGTATCCCTCCTCATCTTTAGGGCCAAACGCCATGCTGACCAGACTCTCCATCCAGTTCGTCAACCGAACGTTGAGGGGGAAGTAATGTTGGGATTAGGCCCAACGCCCATTTTGGGCCACATATAACAGGTCCAACTACGCACACACAGGCCCAAGAGGAGGAGACCTGCCCACGTGGGCCAATAAATTACTCACATGTAGAGATGCATGTCAGCATTTGGGGCTATAAATACCCCCAACCACCAACAAGAGAGGTAATTAATCTCTACGCTTCTCTCTCTGCAATTACTCCTTAAGAGCATCTTTCTCTAGAATATCGAGTATTGTTGACTTGAGCATTGGAGTGCTTTCCCCCGAGGAAATATCCTCGAGATTTTCAGGTGTAGAAGCAGCTGAAGACTTCAACAGTGTTGGATTGTGAAGCTGCCCAAATAATATGAAATATTACAAAATGACATTGTAGTTATATTAATTTTATTATTATAATTTAATATAATTCCAGTGGTTTCCTTATTATTTTTTCGCACAATTCACAATGTAATCTGTTCGGCACGCTTAGGTATATTGATTAATTACTTGTCCTTTAGTAAAAATATCACAATTAAAAATGGGTTAAAAGGTTTGTAACCCAAAAAAAATTTTAAAATGAACAATCGTAATTGATAAATGAGTTTTGATTAGGTTTTAAGTTTATTTGATTAAAATTAAATTGAATTGATTTTAAATTATTTGAATTTTGATTATTAAGTTTAATAATAAAAAAATAATAATTAAGGT
>BPVZ01000004.1:6063379-6075857 GCA_020521535.1 Rubroshorea leprosula
TTTTAATTAAATAAAAATATTTAACAAGAAAAACAGGTGCGAGTCAAATATATTTCGTGACTTGGAGATATGTTCTTCTATATATGGACTTGAACTTCAAGCACTCAAAAATGAATAAATTTAGTAAAGAATGAATGCGTTTTTTTACTGGTAAGGTCATGCATTTACAAGAAAAACTTTGATATTTTCATTGTGTTTATATATACTTTAAAGAGAACTAATTTAAAAAAACCAAGTTTGAAGATAATGTACCTTTAGGTTTTTGAAGAAAAAAATTGAAGGAAGTTGGACACTAATTAACCAACTTAACTAGGCCAAGTAAATTATAAGGAGCAGCAGATTTGGTTGGTTGGGAGCCTAATATTTTTTTACTCATCAGAAGATAGTTGATTTGCGAAATGCTTAGCGGTAAACTAATCTGGAAATGAAGACTCATTCTTTGTTTTATCAGTACCTTGATAGAAAGAGCTTCAGATCACAAATATATTCACAACCGTTCAACAAATATGCATACAAAATATCATTCTAAGTATCAGTTGGTCCCGGTAAGTAAGCATCAATGAACACAATCAGCAAAATTTTCAAGATAAGATCTCTGTTCCCTGTCAAGAGTAACCATCTCCATGATGGCAAGACTAGATCCAATTCCCTAGTATGATGCTTCTTGGATTGGATAGGTATTCACAGAAGCAGTCTCATTACCGCCTGGCTTCCATCCTTCCCCTTTGATTCCAGAAAAAGCACAGAACCAATCCTGCATAAGGAAGAAATATACATTTACCATTCATAACATATATCAATATAGACACTGCTAAGGGTAACATCATGTGTAACATGATGTATGCAAATTGAATGTATTCAGTCAATAAATATAATATACTGAAAATGAAAAAGCTTGTATACCTCAGAATGATGAAAAGGCAATATACATCAACTTTTCTAGATAAATCAATATATCATTATGAACAACTGAGGCAAATGGTGGCCAATCTGCAAAACAAAAAGTAAAAAATTCTAGACTGTCATGGCATGAATGAAAGGCTAATAGACCATCAAAGGCAACAGAAACAGGCCACTACGTGGATATGATGAGTAATCAACAAAACATAACATCAAATGCAAGTTACCTCTTGCTAAAGCCTCTATTTTGCTTCACTTCCTGTGCTGCATGTCCCAAAGAAAACATGAGTGAAAATTATAGAAGTCTACATGTGTCAATTCAATCTCCTTGATATACCTCTTACTGCTGGTTAAATTCAACTTCCATGGCCAATCTCCCTACCTTTCCTCTGCAATTGCTAAGATAATTTGAACATTCTAAATCAGAAGACCATAATCACCGCTCAGTTTCATAGAACAAGAGGAAAGTAGCATGCATGGAGATGGACTAAGGTAAATACACTTACCTTAGTGGGTTTAGTAACTGTAGCAAGACGGATATCATGATTTGCATCACAACCATAGTTGAGAGCAATTGGTTCAGGAGGAAGAGGTGAAGGCATTGAAGGGTTCTACAAATTCACAATCATTGATCAGTGATTAGAATCATATCATTAATATACATATATATATATGATTTTCATTCTTAGTAGAAAAGACCTTTCACTATTTGTGCTTCTCTGCTGTCAACCGAAGTTTCTTTCCATAACAATTTTTGGTAGGTTCATAGAAAGAAAATTTGATGGCATCTTCATACTTTTCTTCGCTCAACAAATCGAAAACTACCCCCTTTTTACTACTAGCTTTACCATTAGAATCTCTCTTCATCATTAAAATTAACATCATCAGCATCATCACCAAGTTCCCCATCTTCAACTGCTTCATGAGCATAAATCCATGCATCTGCAACAAGTAAAATGAAAGCAAGAAGAAAAATGTTAGTTAAGAGCATAAAATGTAGCTCCATAGAAAGAAAAGGTTAACTATTGGAAGCACTCCAGAAATGTGTATGTAAGAAACAACTTAGGCAGTGAAGCAACCAAAACCCAAAGGAAATGGAGACTTCTGAGTTTGAGCTAATTGACTCAGCTATCAAAAGGTGCTTAATTCAAGCCATACCTAGAAACCGATTTATAAGGAAAATGTATAGATCACAAAAATGCAGTAAAACCCACAATGAAGAAAGTAAAAATGAAGAAAGTGAAATGGACTAATAAAAGAAAATAGTGTTTCAACCACATATATTAACCAATCTTATTACCCACCATTCTGTTTAACTTTTTGAAAATTTTGGCCAACTAAATACAATTACCATCAAGTAACCAACAAACAAAACTGTAAGGAACAGGCAAAAGAAAAAATGAAGAGAATGAAATGTAGTAAACAAGTCAAAATATACTTACTAGGAATTCATGAGAGTTGAGCAATTATTTTAAAGCTGTAATTTTCCACCATGCCCTGCCTTTTCTGTTTTGGTGATTCCTAAACTGAACTCCCTTTACCGTTCACTTCAAACTACAAAAATTATTTCCTTCTTAGCAACCAAAAAGAATCTAGGATTGCCAATGATATAAAGAAAATGAAATAAAATAAATATGGTTTTCTAGGTAGGGAGAAAAACCTGCCAGTGGAACAAGGCCAACGATGAAGGGCTGCCAGAGTGTTCTCCAATTCAATGCTCAAGTCGGCAAAGCAAAGAGAATTTGAAATTATAACAATATATCAAAGACGAAAGATATTACAAAAATTACATCTCAAATTGATAACAGAGCCACGTTATATCAATCAAACAGAGCAGAAATTCCATAACACAACATGCTTAACAACTTAATTACAACACAAAACAAATTACCAAATGAAATCAGCACTAAACCAAGTCCATCCAATAAGTAAAAGACACATAAATTGAAACAAAAACAAGATTATTGTCAATCAGATCAAGGACTATTAGCCCTGGCTGAGTCTCATTTTTCTTTTGCTTTGCTGCTCCACCAAGAGAAGTTGCCTTTGCTTGATAAAAGATCCTACATGCAATATCAGAGCTTTAAAATATGTCTGAATCTAGAAACTAGAGACCAACAAATCGATTCTAAGAAAAACTATAGGAATTGAAGACATAGTGAGTGATGCAATTTGATTCCATAGTATCAAACTAGTTTGCAAGATGTTGAGAAATCTGAGTATAATCATAAATATACAAAAAAAAAAAAGAGAAAAAAAAAGAAATATTAATGTTCCAACCCCAATTTTATTAGTTGATCATCTTTTTCTAAATTTTTAGGATGATAAACACAATTCTCATTTCGTTAACAAGATGCTTTGTTGAAACTATTTTACTCAATGATAAAAAAGGGCCCAATTTCCGCCACACATAACCCAAAAACCAAGGAAGAGAGTAAAAGAGCGAAATCGCGAACTCGAAAACAGCAAAATTCTAAAGAAAAATCAATGTGAGAATAGTAAAATCACAACTTACATAGTTGGAGTTGATGAGACATGAGAGCAGAGGGTGGATGCATCTCAATCTCATCTCTTCCAGAATACCTCCTCTCCAACATCGGCTCTTCCGTCCATTGTGTGTTGTAGAGGAAAGGCTTTTACTGCCATGTGTTTTTGGGGTTGCACGTGACTTATTACTTTCACACATCTGCTGCTCTATTGTAATCTGAACAAAATTGAAGATTTCAAGAAATTTTGAAATCAAATTTTGAGATGAGATGACAGAAATTTTGAGCAACTAAACTATCAAATTCATATTAGAATAAATCAATCAACACCTTACCATGAATAGCTCACGAAAGGTTGGAGTATGTTCTTAGCGTTAGGATGATCCCACTCCACCACTGATTCCCACCATTCTTTTGAATCTCGAAAAATGTGGATGCTTTTGAGACGACGAGGAGGAGATGGTTGGCCGTTATCAAGTAGGGGAAGCTGCACAGGGATCCTCTTTAATTCAGGACATTTCGTTATGGAAATACATTCAATGGAATCACAAATCATAACTCCTTTGGCACTGCAGATGCTCTTCAATTGGGGTAAGGACCACAAGCACAATTCCCTTAATTTAGGAAAAGTGAAAGGGAATTTATTTGATGATGATGCATTTAAATCTGATGAGGCTATTATCTCCTCCATTTGTTCACAATTATGAACAGTAATCATCTCTAAGTTTTGGAGGGCTTGCAGTAGCTCAAGTGGAACCAACTTCCTCATTCCTGAACAGCCAATTACATCAAGTGTCTTAAGATTGGAAAAGACGCGTGGCGGTGTTGTTACTCCTTCCACTCTCACGAGTGCCCACAACCTAGGCAAACCCCAAAGATACAGACCTTCAAGCTTATCAAGTACTGGTTTACACGATGAGGAGGAGGATGAATCCAACTCAACCACGTACTGTGTCTCTTCACAATTACTAATTATACAAACACCCAACTTGGTTGCATTTTCTAACAAAGCTATTTTGTCTAAGCTACTTCCAATGCTTTTACATTTATGGATCCGCAAATGCTGAAGTTTATCCGGAAGCACTACACCTTTTTCTCCAATGTCACACCCACAAATTTTAAGTCGGCATTTATATTTAGGATTGTCAATATCATGATAATACATTGCTGTGCCCACTACAAGCTGGAAAGTAATAAAACTCCGAAAATTATTAAACTCCCTTAGAAGATCATTGAAGCCTTGCAAGTCATCAAAATCACATTCTAAAATCTCCAACTTTCTCAATCTAGCAACCTCTTCTAAATTTATCTTTACCCAACCATTTACCCAACCATTTCCTACTACCAAGTACTGGAGACTAGATAATTTAGACAATATTCCCATTGGTATCTCTTCCAAATGTTCACAACATAAATCAAGATATTCAAGACATACCAACATCTCCATGCCTTGAGGGACCACCTCAATTCCTGCCCATCTCAGATCCAACTTCTTCAATGCCACAAGCTTTTCTAAGGAAGGCAAGCTCTTTAACTCCTCACACCCCCTCAACTGCAGTGCAGAGAGATACTTCAACTTAGAGATAGAACTAGGTAAAGTTTCAATATTGGTTCTAGAAAGATCAAGAACCTTGAGTCCACTCATACCCTCAAAAAAAGATTCTGGAATCTCTGTCAAAGGATTGTCTGACAATATCAAAGTCGACAAGGTTAGACACTTTGGAGTGAAACCAACAGGAATTTCTAAAATGTCATTGTCCATTAGAGACACTTTGTTGAGATCAATTGCCCACTCATGCTCATTTGGTATCTCTGTCAGTTTTATACCAGCTTTGACCATATGTCCAACTCTCCGACCAATGCTTTTGATAGCCATATCTCTCACAACATCATGCATCTTTCTTACTTCCCTTTCCCTTACTTCCCCCTGATGTTTCTCTAACAAGCTATTCTTTTCAAGCATATCTAAAAAGGCATGGCCCCTGTCATAAGCTGCTTTCCTACTACTCAATCCGTCCATTAGTCCTTCATCAATCCAACCTTCTATCAATTCCTCCCTTTCAAATGAATAGTCTTCACGAAACAAGGAGCAATAAAGAAAACAATTCTTGATTTTCTCATTAGGCAAACGATCAAAACTAAATTTTAACCGCATAAATATCTCATCATCTGAACCTCTCACACTCTCAACACATTCTTGTAATTCAGTCAGTGCATTTCTCCACACCTCAATTTCATCCACTCCTTTCATGCTCCCTGCTATCACAACAATAGCGAGTGGTAAACCAGCACACTCCTTCACAATAAGCTTCAAGATTTTTTCCAGCCCAGAAATTTGTAAAACATCATGCCCAACCTTATTGAGGAATAAAGTTAGAGACTCCTCTTGTGAAAGAGACTGCACTTCAACAATCTGACAATCCAAAAACTTGCATACTTCAATTGATCTACTAGTGATAACTATTTTGCACCCATTCTGCACAGTTGGTTCTGGGATTCCAACATCCTTAAGAGAGAACTTTTCCCATACATCATCTAATATTAGCACAAATTTTACTCTTCTCATTTTATCCATTAGTGCTGCGGCTCTCATCATCACTTCTTCATCTTCTGGAAGTCTTTCACCCATAGCACCAGCAATCTTCTTTTGTAATTCAAAAACATTAAGAGGATATGATACAGTAACCCAAATCACTTTTTGAAACCTAATCTCCCTCAACAAATCATTGTTAACATGCTTCATGATTGTAGTCTTACCAACTCCACCAATACCACAAACCCCAATCATTCCAACTTTATTGCCCATCAAGTGCTCCCAAATTTCATCTTTAGTAGAAATTTCACCCTCTAAATTTTCTGTTGGAATTACCATTCCACAAGCTGGAGCTCTCTTAATCCCAAGGCCTCCTTCGAAAATGCCCCTCTCTTGAATCCTCTTCACCACTTCAATTTTTTCACACACAAGTTTATCAAGACTGGCACGTTTGTAGTATGGAACTGTGCCTACTCTTTCTTCAACATCTTGTATTTCTTGTTCGATCTTTTGAACATCTTCAAGCCATCCCTTTACTTCTTCTTTCATCACTTGGCCCGACTGAACCTCTACCTCTACTTGTATTCTTGAATTAACGTCAATTTTTCTCCTCTTTAGAACCTGCCATTCGCTTCTCAACTCATTCAGATCTTCTTCAAGTTTTCTATGGTGGTCAACAAAATTCTCAACTGTCTCAACCATTTTGTCCATCATTTTGTCCATCATTTTGGCCATCGATGAATTTCCTAAAATGTAATAGTAATGCCGTTAAATTTATTTCTTATACGGAATAAAAAAAAAATGTAACAAACAATAATTACTTATGCACAACGTACTTTAATATAAATCAAGAATTACAAACATAAAAATAAGGACTTAATTTTTCAACAAAATTTTAATAAATGATGTGACTTTTCTTCTTTAATAATTAAAATCATCACTTCTTTTAAAAATTTTTAATTAAAAATATGATATTTGTGATGGCATTAATTAGGGTTATTACTTTTTAAAAATTTTTAATAAAGAGTATAATCATGTACATCGATCCACTTAATTGTTTTTTTGTAAAGTTATAAATATCATTTGATTATAAACTTTTGAAAGATGATAGTATAATTGATAATGAAAAAATATTATATTTTTAATTAGAAGAGTTGTGAAAGGTGCTGTATATATTTGTGAAGAGAAATCTAACAAGAAATGAAGTTTCATATCATTAAAAAGGAAAAAAAAAATGGAATGAAGCTTCTTTTCTCTTTTGTAATAATTAAACCCATGGATCTACATGAAAACTATTAGATATTTTCAATTTATTTACACAAACTCTAATGAGATCGAACGTATATATCAAAATCAAGATTGAAAGTTCAAACATAGCTAGTGTACTGTGTACCTGGGGCAGGTTTAGCAGAAAGAAATTGAATGAAGTTGGAAACTGATACCAGAACAAAGCCGAGCAAATTAGAAGTAGCAACAGCTTGATTTTTTCTTATGAGAGGAGCTTAATTAGCCAACTGAGGAGAACAGATTACTTCTGCCTCGAGTCAACGAGAAAGCCAATTGAAGGACATAATTAATATTTGGATATAGATCTTCCTCAGATGGTGCAGGAAACCTGGTCAACAAATAATAAAAGCTATTTTAGGGGGTTAGAAATCCAAAGTAATGCTATAAGAGATGAAAGAAAAAAGGCGCAAAAGGAACTTCTAGCCGATACTTTAAATGCCAATTGCTGATTGGTAAACAAAATTCAAAGCATAAATAAACCAAAAAAAAGAGAGCTAAATTTAGAGTGGATCAAAGGTTTCAAGTAATATCTGGTTAGCTTGCTGCTCCCACATAAGTTGAGAGCAATTATCTCACTAGACTAGGTTTAAGAGATTTTTCATTTTCAATTAAGGGGATGAATATTTGTAGTGTTGTGTTTGAGATGGTTTTTACCACTTGTTTTAAAATTTAGACCAAATAAGTCAGATTAACTGGTTTGACAAGACTGATGTAAAAAATGGACAATGATATGGAAATAACTTTTTTGTATTAATTTTTTATAAGATTTTTAAATGTAATTAAATAAATAGATGCATTTAATAATACATGTATTATTTAAATAAAAATAATTAATTATTTTAATGATAAGTAAAGTTGTATAAAAAAATAATATAAAAAAATTATTTCTAAATCAATTTCCTATAAAAAAAAATAATCTGACTTAAGATATTAACCTAATAGTTGTCAAATTTTGGTGTGGTCAACCCCTAGTGAGATTCAGCCAAACCCAATTAAACTTGGTCAAATCTAATAAAATCTGGTCAATCCAAACTGGTTCGTTTTTCTCATTCTTTTTTTCTTTTTTTTTTCTTTTACATTTTCATACTTTTCATTTTCCTTTGATCTTTTATCTATTTATTTGATAAATAATTTAATAATTAAATTTTAAATTCTATTTAAAGTCAAAATACTACTAATGAATGAAAATTTTAAATTAATTAAAATGTAATTTGAGCCAATTTTAAAAGGCAGTTAATTTGAAATTAAATTAATTCAATTTTGGAAATAAAATAAATAATTATTTTATTTAAATAAATAAATTAAATCAATTTAAAATTAGCACGAATCTCACATAATTTTAAAAATAAAATCAACAAAAAAATAATTTTACAATATTTTAATAAGATATCGATGATGTAGGTGGTTACTAAAGGAAAAATATATTAGATATTTTAATAAATTTAAGGTTTTTCTAATCTTCTGCCCTTAGGTAAAGGTTAGAAAAACCCTAAATTTAATGATTGAAATAAATTTAAAATTAATCATGAAAATTTAATGAATTTTGAAAATAAAGTCTTTACAATTAATAATTACTTTGATAAATGAATATGAAGATAATTTTAATCAATTTTAAAAGTAAAATCAATTAAGATAAAAATAATTTTATCATTAATAAAATTAATCTAATAATAATTATTAAGTCAACCAGTTGAACATACCAATTTAACCAACTCAATTGATTGAAACGAACCCAGTGGCCAAAATTGATCAGTTATCTAGCCAAGTTTTAAATGATTGCTTTTTACTCTTATACGCATCGTTTATACCAGTTTCTCTAGTTTAGTACTTCCATGTTTATCGGGTTAATGCAACCCGATACCTACACTCTGATACATATGTATGTACCATTTCCCTTTTGTTTAAATCTACAATACAAGTTCTATTAATGCAATTGGTAAGTTTAAAGTAAATAATTCAAAAAATAATAATAATAAAATTTTGTCACATTATACTATTGTAAATTGTAATTACATCTAAGAAAATTATTTATTTCTTCATGTGTAAAAAGTCTAAGCACAGTACTTAATAACAATATATGAGAGGATAATAATATGGTGACAATATTTTCATATAATTTTTTATATAATTTTTATATGTTATTGAATGGATAAGTTTATATTAAATTATAAGTTAATTTTTAAATAAAAAATAAATTATTAAATAATATATAAAATTATATAAAAAATAATCTTTAAATTATTTTCCATTATGAAAATATAGCATCCAAGTCCAGTGTCTCCGTTTTTCTATTGGCAAAAATTTTAATTTGGGGTAGGGGGCTGGGGTATTTTACCATGGTTAAAACATTGGGTATACCAACCCACTTACCTATAATGGCTAGGAGTGGATGTTTGGTTCGGTTAACCAAACTAAAATGCCAGGTTAATGGACAAGTTCAGTTAATCAAATACCTCTTATTTAATTGAACCCCTTTTTTATTTAGAAAGAATTAGTTCTAATTAATCGAAAACATCCAATTTAATTTGAGTTGGTATTCAGAATTTAACCAAAATTGCTATAGATTAAATTTTTCATTATAATTTGGTTAATTTGGGTATTTAAAAAGCTACACATCTAATTTGTTTTAAAAAAAACTTACTTAAAAACTATTTTAAAAGTCAATTTTTAATTTTACTTTCAATAAATTTTTAAATCTATGAAAAAATAATTTTACTTTTAAAACAAATATTTATAAGTTTTGTAAAACACTCTGTGTAATAATTACATTTTTTTTTCAAAATAACTATACTTTCTAGTCTTTTTTCTTTAAATTTAATATTTGGAGACAATTCATGGGTTTTCTTATATTACAACTAAAAGAAATAAAAAAATTAAATAAAAAGAGACATCATGATAGATTGATTAATTAAGATAAATGAATAATGATAGAATTAAGTAGTAAAAAATTATTTATTCACCCTAAAAAAAAAACAATTAAACTAAAAAAATTCAAAATTAAAAAAAAAATAATTTTAGAGTATAGGAAATTTATTTATTTCTTTGAATATAAAAAAAGTATAAGCATATTACTCTTCTTTCTTATAATAGTAGACATATTTTGATTTTTTTCTTCAAAATTGCTATTATCCACGTCAACTTTTATTTTGCCTTGGGTTGTCCATCTCAGCATATTTTTAGAGATTTTATCCATGTCAGCAAAGTGATCGGCCCCATTAACTGTGTTCGTTAAGCCACGTTAATATCCTCGTCCAATAATTCCTTTTATAGTAAATTTGAAAAGTTTTAACCCCTTAATTAAAAAAATTAAAAGTTAAGTTCCTTGGATAATAAAATCATAAAAGTTTTACTTATTAAATATGTGTTGCAGGACTTTTTTTTTATAAAATGAATAATTAAAATTAAGAGATAATAGCCAATGACTTAATTAATTTAATAATAATTTTTTTTAATGAAAAAAAATCTAAGTTACATAGTTATAATAAGAAAAAAATATTTTTTAAAAATATATTAAAAATAACTACTATTTTACATAAATTTTAAATAAAAAATGTCTTTTGTTTTGAGATGATGAAATATTTGTTAATAGTTGATGAGTTAGGATAGAGAACCTCTGTCTAGATGTTGAGATGCGCTAATTATTTGCATCTCAGGCCGCACTTGTATTTATATTTTATACCTTTTCATTTGATGAATTTAACCCTTTTTTTTTTCAGTATGAGCTACACTAGTAAAACATTATCAATGAATTAACATGAAATAGAGTTTCAGTAATGGTGTTTTGATAATTTCAATACATAAACAACATATATATATGTATATTTTTGCAGTCAATGCTTAAAAAATATTTTTACTTTTATTTTATATCTTTAAATAAATAAATAAATAAATAAATAACAGATGAATTGTGTACCTGCAGGTCTAGAAAAAGAAGGTATTCAAGAAATTTGACACAAAAAAAAATTGGGCCACGCAGATTAGATGTACCAAACAGCAGATCTTCTTGATTGCAATTGCAAGCCTATTCTTTAGGTCGAACGATGAATATTTTCTGAAAGAAAAAACATGATTCTCACTACAAGGCATACGCTTTTATATTAATTTACTTGAAGTGCCTTAAAAAAAGGGAGACGTCACAAGATTATCAATTAGGCAGCCACAAATTAATTAGGGAAAATCAAACAGTAGTACAATGAGGAATCCTTAAAAATAAAAATTAAAAATGAGAATCTGATGAGAAAAAAAAATTTTAACGAAAGACTATCTTAAAACTATATATGCCATTTAAATGAAATTTCTATTAAAAAAATGTTTTAGTTAATTCAATTTAGGTAGAACAAAGTTTTCAAAGTAATAATTCCAAAAACAACGAGTAAAAATCTCGGGCATGAGACTATTAGATCTAAGAAAATTATTTATTGTTTTTGGATATAAAAAGTTACATGCTTTTTTACGATACACTTCAAAGCGAACATAATTGACGGAATTGCGTACCCGTAGGTCTAGAAGAGGGTTTTGAAGAAATTAGATATTAAGAAACAAATTAAGCCCAGAAAATTAGAACGGAGCATCCAGCAGATCTGCTTGATTGCAATCGCAAGCCTACTCTTTCTTATAAAAAAGGTTCCAGGATATTTCCTGAAAGAAAATCGTGATTCAAATATGATCATTAAATAGGAGACAAATACTTCTATATTAATTTATTTGAAGTGATTAGTGACCATAAAAAAATAAAAAATTAAAAAAGAAGACAAAGACGTCAAATGGAGGATCAATTAAAATGAGAATCTGAAAAGAAACGAAGAAAACGTAAACTAAATCGAACAATATAGTCATGAATTACTCCATAAGAAACACTGAGATATATATCAACAAAAAATAAACAGAATCTTGAAGATATGGATAGATAGTGCTTACATGCAGGATTAGCAGAAGAAATAGGTAAAGTTGGACACTGATAACCAACTTGGGCGGAGCAAAGCAAATTATTAGAAGTAGGAGCAGGTTTAATTTCTGATGCGAGGAGTTGATGAGCCAACTAAGGAGAGGGTACAACTTAAATAGGCACGAGCTAGGCAATTACAGGGTGTATTTCCTGGAAGATGCTTAGCAAATGCAAACGAAATCAACAATAAAAGCTTATCGTATCAAAAAGAAAGACTCGAAAGGTGAAAGTTGTAAAACGCAAGAAAACAAGCATTAATATTTCACACCTATCCGTATAAATATTCTATATTTTATATTATGTAATAGGGTTATAATAAAATTATAA
>BPVZ01000004.1:6113406-6128000 GCA_020521535.1 Rubroshorea leprosula
AATTTTTAATATTTTATAGAATTTTTAAATAAATAAAAGTTAAATTTAAACAAAGTATTATAAATTATGATGTAATTAAATTAAATAAAGTTGAGTTTTAAAAATCTATCATTCATTTTTTTATCTAAAAAAAATGTGATACCCCAAAATTTTCTAGAATAAATAAGTGTGAGTTAGGGACTAACTTGTGAGGAAATATTATTAGTGAATCTAATGGCAACTTGTGTTAAATTCAAGGGGCTTAAAAGAGGAAATTTTGGATAAGGATCCAGCTTATATTTCTTCTTTTTCCCCCAGCCATTTACGTGTTTTGCTCTTTCTCTTCCTCACCCGCGTGCCCCTGCTTTTCTTTTTCCTCCCTTGCACCGAGCAACAAAGACCCAGCCACCACCGACAGCCCTCCCTTGAGGAAACCGGTAAGAAGCTTGGTTTTTGCCTTTCTTTTCTTGTTCAAGAACCAGATTTGGAGCTTAGAAATCTCCCCCCTGCAGGAGTTTCCAGATCTGCTCTGCTTTGTCCGTCTGCTGGTGATGCTAGGCCCGAATTTCTGGGCATTTTTCTGGTAAGATTCAGCTAAGAAATCATCTCTTTAACCTTGATTTAGGCTGGGTTTACTTTAATTGTTTTTATTTCCTTCCAATTTTTGGTAGCCGTGAGCTTTCCCTGCACTGCCGCCGGCCTCCCCCAACCTGCAGTCCTGTTTTTGCTGGGAAAATTCTGGTATGTACAGCCCTTTCAAGTCTGAATTTATCAATTAATTGTTGTCCATGAATTATTGCCCCATGTGCTGTCCGAATTCTGCAGTAAATAGGGGATGAATTCCGGCAGCCTTTGAACATGTTTTGAGCTTGGTTTAAGTGTAAATTAGCTTGAGTTGGCTGCTGTGAGATTTTGGAGAAAAATCCTGTGAATTAGCTAGTGTTTTGGCCAATTTTTGGAAGTTGCAATACTGTTCATGGCACTGTTCATGAGTACTGTTCACGGATAATGGCCAACAATTAACGGGGATTTAAATATTTAGTTTGTAATATAAGAATGAATTTGGAGATGTCTGGTTATGTAGAGAGTGATAGAAATAACATTGTGATTAGGGGTAGTCTTAATGATGATTTCACTTTGAATTTTTGAATTTGTTGTAGGGCGGTATTAATTTTGGAATATTTTGATTAGGTTCTTGATCATTGGTTGCCCTAGCTCTTGGAGTGAGTTTTCTAGTTTATGCGATTGAGGTAAGTAAATTATGGTAACGCTCTCCAATTTTAAAGTATGTTTTAACTTGTTTTTGAAGTGGTGGCGGGACTAAACTCATTTTACACAAGTATGATCGATTTGAAATGAAATTATTATTCTTTTTATTGAATTGAGCATGCCTTCTTGGAGTTTACTTAATTGCCCTGATGATCTGGAAATTATTTTTGAATTATGATTTTCTTGTTAACTTCTGCCTGTTTGGTCTCTGATATGGTCATGTTATTCGTGTGCCCGCTAGTGGGAGGTTTATAAACGCTAGCACATGTTGACATATTATTGATAGAACCGGTTTGTTCGAGTGACCCTGCTAGTGGGGGTTATACACCAACAAATAGTGTAGCCTGCCAGTGGGAGATTTATAACACTGGCCATGACCTATAGAGGAGACGTCTATTTTGTTCCCATACTGTATCCGTTTTTCGTGATTACACTTGTTGGCATGCTATAAGTTTAATTATAAGGGCTATCCATATTTACTTACTGAGTTATCTCATAGTTTTTCCTTGTCTATCATTTCAGGAAGCGAAGTCAAGGACGGGGAAAAACGAGGGGAGTGACGAGTTAGAAGGCTAGCCATTTCGAGATTGATATAGATTTTAAAAATAAATCATGATCTTTTAAACTAGACTTTATTGGAGATTATGATATTAGAGCAAATTATAAAATTTGATTTTCAGATTTTGATGGTATCAAATTGTGGTATGATAAGTTTCGAATCTTGTACATTTGTGGGATCCTCTCACAAGTGCACGGCGTCTGTCGTGCCTCGAATTTGAGTTTTGGGGCGTGACAAAAAATTTATCATCCATTGAATGATATCCTTCTTAGTGCAAGCAACTTACATATATAAATAATTTATTAATTATTTTCATTTGCATTTCGTCTATTTTTAATTTATTTTGATAATCCAATTTGAGGTGAAAAAATGGACTATAAAGAGAGATTGATAATTTGATACATACTAGTTATTTGTATTTATAAGCTCACTTTATATATTTTGCATTTCTTCTTATACCTCAAAGAGAACGTAGCAAAAGAAATGATATATTACCTGCAGATTTAGAAGAAGGAATTGAAGAAATTGGAAACTTACAATAACCGCTGAATTGTAGGCAAAGGCAAATCAGTAAGAAGGAGCAAATCCACTAAATTACAATTTGTTAATAATAATTAAATGGTATATCATTAAAAGTGACTGTTTAAATCTATTCATATCTTTTTTGGGCTATGTTATGACAACAAAGTAAAATATTAAGATCATTAAAAAATATAAAATATTAAAATATTAATTTGATTTAATTTAATTAATAAAATTAATGAATAATTATAATTATTCATTAATAATTAATATAAAAAATAATATTTATTAATTAATAAATTAAAATTAATCAATAAATTAATATTTTTAAACACTATTTATAAAAAATAAAAATTAATAACTTTAACACTTCTTATACTAATAATAATCACATCCATTCCCCCAATAATTTTGAGAAAAAATTCTAATTTTTATTACTCTAGTTATTTAAAATAATAAATTATACTTTCTGAGTTTTTGACTTTTTGTAAAAGCAGGATAATGACCTAAAGAAAACAGGTGAAGCAATGCTTAGAAAGAGTCTAGGGTACGCAGGTATAAAGTGTGTTATTAGATATCCAAAAAGGAAGTTTAATAGATCACGAAGATTTTTACAACTACTAAACAAATATACATACATAATCTCATTCCATGTATTAGGTAGTCTCGGTAAGAACCAATGAAAACACAATCAGCAAAATCTTTAGGGTCAAATCTTTGTTTTTTGTCAAGGGTTTTTCCCTTCTGTTCACCATAAGTCATAAACAGATATAAGAACATGTTTTTGATATTCTGACAATTGTGCATTTGTTTCAAAACAGTAATGGTTGATCTTTAGTTCTTGTAAGATGTTGCGAACTGTCACCATGATGGGAAGACATGATTTCCCCAGGATGATGCTTCTTAGATTGGATAGGTCTCGTTTGTAGCAGTTCTTATTATCGCATGGCTTCCATCCTTCCCCTTTGATGCATGCTGAAGTAGCAGTTATGTCATTCCAGAAAAAGCACAGAACCAATCCTGCATAAGGAAAAAAAATACATTTACCAATCATAACATATATCAATAGAGACATTGATCGATAACTATAAATAACATCATGTATACAATTGTATGTATTTAGACAATAAATATAATCACCAAAATGCAAGGCTAAAATAACCACAACGAAAAGTAAAAATGCAAAAAGCTTGCATACCTAAGCATGATGGAAGGGCAATAAACATCAACTTTTGTCAATAAATCAGCATATCATTTGCAATATCATTATGAACAACTGGGGCAAATGGCGGCCAATCTGCAAAACAAAAAATCACAAGGCAAGTCCTAGATTGTCATGGCATGAATGAAAGGCTAATAGACCATAAAAGGAAATAGAAACCAGCCACTAAGTGAAAACTTACATAACATAAAATGCAAGTTACCTCTTCCTAAATCCTTTTCTCTCCTACTTCACTTTTTGTATTGTATATCCCCAAAGAAACAGATAGTGAAGCTTGTAAAAGTCTTCATGTTTCACAAGTTCAATCTTCTTGATATACCTCCTATTGCTGGTTAGTTCAACTGTCTTGGCCTATTCCTAAGATAATTTGAACAATATAAATCAGAAAACAATAATCACTGCTAAATTTCATAAAACAAGTGGGAGGTGGTATGGATGGAGATGGACTTAAGCAAAAACACTAACCTTAAAACTGGGTCTAGTAACTGTAGCAAGAGGTACATAATGATTTGCATCCCAACCATGGTTGAGAGCAACTGGTTTTGGAGGAAGAGGTGAAAGCCTTTGAAGGGTTCTACAAATTCACAATCAGTGATCAATAATCATAATCATATCATTGAAAAAAGAAATCTTATAAATTTCAAAGAAAAGAGGATTAACTCCTCCTACTTCATCAAGAGGATTTATAACAACTTGATAGCTCCCTATATTATCATAGATTTGGGACACTTCTTAATAGAAAACAGCAAGTGAAACATACCACAAGTGTGTTGGGGACATAAAGGATTGAAGTTGGATTCTAACCAATTTGCCAAGGTTTCTCAATTCACAAGTAGTTGTCACATTAGATTTTTGAACAATCTCAAGAATTCCATAACTGATAGAAAAACACAAAACAAAAATGAAAATGAAACTTAGGAAGAAATTAGAGCTTAGATTAACTTGTTGGATTCCAAAATGTTATCTTTAAATAGAAATTTTGCTCTAGGAGTGCAAAAACCAAAAGAATTTGGATGGAATAGAAAGCCTTAGATAAAAAACCAAAAACTTACATAACATTGATCTAAAGCTTGTTACACTTGTACATCCACCAGACATAGCTTCACACACCAACACATCAACTCCTTCCTACCTCCTGCCATGTTTGGCTGTGGCAGCAAGGTTCAGAAAATCTAGAAGAATTTGGATGGAATAGAAAACATTAGATTGAAAATTGGAAACTTACATAGCATTGATTAAGGCTTGTTACACTTGGGAATCCATTAGACATAGCTCTCAAACACCAACACATCAACTCCTTCATAGCTCTTGCCATGTTTGGCTATGGCAGCAAGGTTCACCAGTCATGTTAGGACAATGTGATATGTTGCATGGTATGAATCAGATTCGTGAAGGGAGCCTAGTAGTACTCAATTGATGCACTGTACTCCTAAAACACATTTGGATTTGGATTTGGGGAAGGGGTTAAGAAGTTTGGATTGGGGCTAATCCATCATACAAAGTAAAGG
This sequence comes from Rubroshorea leprosula, assembly GCA_020521535.1. NCBI lineage: Eukaryota > Viridiplantae > Streptophyta > Magnoliopsida > Malvales > Dipterocarpaceae > Rubroshorea > Rubroshorea leprosula. The sequence goes on from BPVZ01000004.1 coordinate 6,118,466, forward strand.
TAATAACTTAACAAAAGAAAATTTTTCATAATGAGATGCCATTTTTAAGGAAAATCTAACCAGTGAGTTTAAGTCTCCACTAAGAAGCTTTATATGGTAACTTGAAGGACTGCTCATCAACCAACAAGACAAAGTATAGACCATTTCCAGCCCATTGCCATGTTTTCCAAGCAAGCTCCACAAGTAACCTAAACAAATAGTAAATCATGACACCAAAAAGAAGTGACTTAGCTACTTATAGGAAGCCAAAAAATGAAGCTAATTTTTGTTAGAAACTTTCTCTTGTACAAAACTTTAAGCTTAATAACCAAGATATGTATTGTCACCCAAAAGATAAAAATCAAAATAATTTTTCCAACCCACTGCCATGTTTTTCAATCAAACTCTTCAACCTAAACATATAACAATCATGAGTATGTGTGTCCGTGCTTTAACTTGAATATGTGAACTTTAACTACACTCTTGGAAAGGAAAAATTCACCTCTTTGCAGAATTCATGATCATGATACCAAAAAGTTTTGTAGGAAACCTGAAAATGATACCAATTTTTATCAGAAACTTTCTCTCATACAAAGCTTTTAGATTAAGAACCCAAAAAGCATACCCAGAACCTAAAAACTTCCTCTCCTTGAGGCCTTACTAGATCTAGTTTACCCGGTAATTAAAGGGGGTACATTTTTAGCCAAGCATACTCCAAAACCAAATTATAAAAAGAACAAAATATAAAACAAAAAAATTCAATAAAACCCTTATGAATACATAGAAATTAAGAAGCAAAAGAAAATGAAGAGATATTGTTTGGATGTCAAAATACCTTGTGTTTGGATGTCTAACACTTTCTTTGACATCTGATTCTTTAGCTCAGCATGTAATTTTCCAGCCAATCTTTCCGTCATTGAGTAAGGGCTTTTACTGGAACACGTTGTCAGTGGCTTGTGATTTATTTGGAAACTTGATGATTTCTCTGGAACTACACAGATATTGTTTCTTTTAGCAACTAAAATAACACAAGATTGTAAATGATAGAAATTTTTTTTTAAAAAAAAAAGACTGTCTAGATAAAGTTAAATGAAAAAAAAATATATATATATATAAAGGCATACTATTAATGTTCCTTCAACCATAGATGTTCGACAATCTTATCCCCCACAGTTTTATCTTGTTAAAAGAGAAAAGTGGAATATGAATCTAAACACAAAAACTAAATAAAGTTACAATGAAGTCAAAATAGAGATAGTAAAATCTAAACACTTACTGATTCGAGTTTGCGAGGGAGCAAAGGCTGTATATCTTTGTCTTCCAGACTATACCCACTTAAGGTTTCCATCTCAGACACGTCCATTTCTTTCTCTTCTAGAATACCCAATTGTATTCGATGGGGGAAGAATGAAGGAATTGAGGAAAAGCTTTTATTGGCACGTGACTTTGATTTCTAGAAAGTTACAATTTATCCACTCAACAACTACCTTTGCATTTGCAATTTGCAGCTCTTCGCTTCACACTACACAAATTATGTCCCAAATTTTCAGTAACTTACAATAATATACTATCAAATCAAATTCAAATTAGAATTAAATAGTAGTAAATCAATCAATACCTTACCCTCAGTCCCACCAACTGTTTGAATATTTCAAGAAAGGTTGAAGGAGGTTCTTAGCGTTAGGATGATCCCACTCCACTGATTCCCACCATTCTTTTGACTCTTCACCTATCTCGATCACTCTAAGATGAGGAGGAGGAGATGGTTGGCCGTTATCAAGCTGGGAAAGTTGCACAGGGATCCTCTTTAACTCCGAACATCCACTCATTGCAATTTTTTCAATAGAATTACAAACCACAACTCCTTCATCACTACAGATGCTCTTCAATTGGGGTAAGTCCCACAAGCGCAATATCCTTAACTTAGGAAAAGTGAAAGTGAATTTATCTGATGATAATGTATCTGAATCCGATGATGCTATTATCTCCTCCATTTGTTCGCAGTCATCAACATAAATCGTCTCTAAGTTTTGGAGGGCCTGCAATAGCTCAAGTGGAAGCAACTTCCTCATCCTCGGACAGTAACTTATATCAAGCTGTTTAAGATTGGAAAAGACGTGCAGTGGTGTTGCTACTCCTTCCACTCTCACAAGTTCACACAACCTATGTAATCCCCAAAGCTCCAACAGTTCAAGCTTATTAAGTACTGGACAACATGATGAGGAGGAAGAGGATGAGTCCAACTCAACCACGCACTCTATCTCTTCACTATCCCTAATATGGCACCTCCTCAACTCATTTGCTTTTTCTAACAAAGCTGTTTTGTCTAAGCTGCTTTTCATGTTTTTACAATCAATTATCCACAAATCCTCAAGGTTATTTGGAAGCACTATACATTCTTCCCCGATCTCGCAATCAGCAATTACAAGCTCATATTTGCTCTTTCTAATCATGTCTTCTGCACGAGCAACCATAAGACTGTAAGCAGCAGCACTTTGGAAATCTTTGAACTTATTGACAAAATAATTGAAGTCTCGTATGTCATCAAATTTACATTCTAAAGTCTCCAACTTCTTCAATCTAGCAACCTCTTCTAAATTTCTCACCATTGTAGTTTCTTGCAAACAACATACTGCCAAGTACTGCAGATTGGAAAGGTCAGGTAATATTCCTGTTGGAATCTCTTTCAGATTTGGACAAAATAACAAATCAAGATATTCAAGACCTATCAACTTCCCCATGCCTTGAGGGAACACCTTAATCCTTGCCCCATGTAGGTCCAACTTCTTCAATCCCCTAAGGTTCACTAAGGAAGGCAAGTATTTTAACTTCATACAGTGCTGTAATCGCAAAGCAGATAGATTCTCCAAATTAGAGATGGAATTAGGTAGGGTCTTAATAGCAGTGTAAGAGAGATCAAGAACCTTCAAAGCAAGCATCTCGCCAAAAAAAGATTCTGGAATCTCTGACAAATTTAGATTACTTGATAATATCAAAGTTGAAAGGGTTGGACACTTTGGGGACAGACTAAGAGGAACTTTTAAAATGTTATTTGCCATTAGAGACAACTTTTTAGGATCTTTTACCCAACCTTGCTCATTTGGTAGCTCTACCAAATTCATACCAGCTTTTATCATATATCCAAATTCAGGACCAATGCTTATGATGGCCATATCTCTCACTACATCATGCATCTTAGCACCATCCACATCAAATCCATATCCACCAATCGCAATAGGCCCAGAAGTCTCTTTTTCTAATAAGAAATTTTTTTCAAGCCTATCTATAATAGCATATCCCCTATCATAAGCCGCTTTTCTACTTGGCAACCCATCAATTAATCCTTCATCAATCCAACTTTCTATCAACTCTCTTCTAGAAAACACATAATCCTCCTCAAAGAAGGAGCAATAAAGAAAACAATTCTTGACTTCCAAACTACCCAACCGATCAAAACTAAACCTTAATTGCTTAAATATCTCATCATTTGAATCTTGCACACTCATTACATGATCTCGTAATTCAGTCAGTGCATTTCTCCACACATTAACATCATCAACTCCCCTCATGCTCCCAGCTATCACAACAATGGCTAGTGGTAAGCCAGCACACTCTTTCACAATAAGCTTCAAGATTTCTTCCAACCCTGGAACTTCTAAAACACCATCTCCAACTGTATTGAGGAATAACTTTAGAGACTCCTTTTGTGAAAGAGGTTGCACTTTAACAATCTTACAATGCAAATAACTGCATACTTCAATCGATCTACTAGTGACAACTACTTTGCACCCATTCTGCGCCTTTGGATCTGGAATTCCAACATCCTTAAGAGAAAACCTTTCCCATACATCATCTAATATTAGCACAAATCTCTCTCTTCTCATTATTTCCATTAGTGCTGCTGCTCGCATCATCACCTCTTCATCTTCGGGAAGTCTTTCGCACATAGCACTAGCAATCTTCTTTTGTAATTTAAAAACATTGAGAGGATGTGACACAGTGACCCATATCACTTTTTGAAATCTAGTCTCCCTTTGTAAATCATTGTGGAGATTCTTCATGATTGTAGTCTTTCCAACTCCACCAATGCCACAAACTCCGATCATTCCAACCTCATCACCCATCAAGTACTCCCAAATTTCCTCTTTAGTAGAAATTCCCCCCATTAAATTCTCTGTTGGAATTATGTTTCCACGAGCTGGAGCTCTCTCAATAACAAGGCCTTCAGGAAAACAACCTATTTCAAGCATTTCCTTCACCACATTAATTTTTCTGCAAACACGTTTGTCAAGACAGGCACGCTTGTACCATTTGACTCCCTGCACCTTTTCTAAAAATGCTCGCACTTTAACATTGATCTCTTGTGCTTGCTTAAGCCATTCTTGCACTTGTTGTCCAACCATTTGTCCCCCGCAAGCCTCAGCTACTTGTATTCTTGATTCTATATCTTGCTTCCGGCTAGTTAGACTGTCCAATTTTCTTCTCAGCTCACCCACATCATCATTAAAATTTCTATGTTGATCTATACAGTTGCAATTTAGAGTACCACAAATGCAACTTAATGCACTGAAGATTGCCCCTGCTATGTCCGCCATTTAAAACGGTCCTGAGAGATAATAAATAATGTGGATAAAAATATACTTCTTCTAGTATTCATCAACAGAAAATTTGAAGCATAAATTAATAAAAAAAAGTAAAATTAAATTACTAATTCCAACCATATATAGGAGGTATAAAACCATACATTAACCGAAGGAGATGGGAAACAAGCAACTAATATATTATAAAAATGAGTAAGCTAGTTGAAATACCAATTTGATTCCTTTGGCCTCTATGTTTAGCTGCAGATATTTATCCAATTAAATTAAATATGCTAATGGCTTAAATCATGAAGAAGGTTCAAACTTTCACTAAATTTGTAATTGTCTCAAGGTTCTATTTAGCTTAAATAAAGTCTAGAAGTAATTGAAATTCTTAAATAAGATCACAATTAGACAGTAACTTTTAGATCTAATACTATTAAATCTAGGTGACTATATATCCAATTAGAGTCGTTAATAATCAACAAATTCAGTTAATTATACTTGTTGTGTTGTCAAACACTTTTTTTTTGGGTTACATGTTGTCAAACACCTTTATGATTCAGAATTAGGCTAATTAATTGAAAATTTTCAATTTAATTTGGGTTGGTATCGTAATTAACCAAAACCGCACATTTAAAATTTGGCTAAAGTATTGAATGAGGTCCAAAACTTTTACTAAATTCACGACTGAGGTCCCGAGATCTATTGCGCTCAAATAAAGTTCCGAAATAATGTCCAAATTGGACTGAATTTATTAGATCTATTACATAGGTCATTAACGTCATTAATTCTAATTGGTTAAATATCCGAAGTGCATGGTCCCTAGCCTTTCTATTTTATCTTTTAATGACCCTAAAGCTTTCAATTACCTCAAAATGCTCTTTAAACTCATTTGTTTTGTTGACGTGGCTATATTGTAGGACCAATAACTAAAAATTAATTTTTTATTTTAAATTTATATGACATTTATGTGGCCTGTTATAAAAAAAAAATTGCATTATTATTTTTTGGAATGGCAAAAAACAAATTATATCAATTAGTTAAATACAAAAAGAACAAAGGATAGGGAGTATTATTGAGATATCACAAATTCATCATCATTTTTATAGTAAATAAAATAAAAGATTAGGTTATTTAATTGATAATTGAAAACTAAATTTTTACCATTAATGATTATTGGTTGATAGTTAACTAATGTTTAATGAAGTCATTCATTAGTTAATTAGTAAATTATTTAAGTTAATTAAATTTAATATTAAGTTGTAGGTCCCATAAAATTGCCATATCAACAAAAAAAAAAAAAAAAAAAAAAAAAAAAAAGAAAGAAAAGGTTCTAGGTGTATTTTGAGGTTATTGAAAGACAAAATAGAAAAAATATGAATGATTTTGGATATTAATTAAATTGATTAAAGTTAACAACGATAATGAGTAATCTAATAGGCCTATTAGCTTTTGTCTGATTGACACCTTATTTGACAATTTTGATGACTTAATAACCTTATTTGAGCTGAATAGAACTTTGGGACCTTAATTGCAAATTTAGTGAAAGTTCAAGACCTCATTCAATTCTTAAGCTTTAAAATTTTCACTATAATTTGGTTAATTCGGTTTAAATTTTGTTAGTTCTGTTAAATTTGGTAGCAAGTTAACTAACTTAATTCAAATAACTAAAATTTTAGGCTCCATTTAATGTAGTTATGGTTTTATGTTTTTGACTTTATTTTCATAAATATTGTAACTTTAAATAAAAAATTAATTTATTTTTATATGTTTTTATAACATATCATCATAATTATTATAAAAAATAAAAAAACAGTTTTAATAATATTAAATAAGTTTATATTTTCTGTCATTAATGTTAAAATTTATTTTAAATAAATTTTATTTTTTTATTTTTTATTTTAATTCTTAGTAGTTATAAAATTTATGGAAATTGAAAGTAAACACTCAAAACCTACTGTTAACTCTATTCATTTTATAATATTTTGTTAATTTTGTTAATTGATTATTAACTTTGTTATTTAACTGTTAATTTTATTAGCTAAAAGTAGGTTTTTGCCAACAAACAATCAACTAATAATCAATTAATAAAGTTAACAATCAGCTAATAGAATAGTTTTATTAACTGACTGTTAACTCTATTAGCTGAGAGTAAGTTTTTATCAATTAATAATCAATTAATAGTCAGCTAATAGAATTAACAATCAGTTAATAGAATTAACAAAATGTTATAAGTGAGAGCTATTTTCTTTAATTCTAATAGGTAAAGGATTAAAAGTGTTATAGTATAAGGTGAAAGGCTAAAACTTACAAATCTAATAAGATAAAGCCTTAAACTAGGATTTTGCCCCTAGACTGTGGTTCAAATATATTAACTCAAATAACCAAAAATTTAGCTTGAATTAGCACTTGAATAGACAAATTTTGCAACTACCAAAATCTAAACCAAAAATAAAATAGTTTTTTTAATTTGTGCTCATTGACCAAGGTTAAGGGTAGATTTATTATACATTTTTACTATTAATTTATATGAAAAATTATGAAAGTAACATAAATCAATAATTTATTTATTATTTTCATTTGCATTTTTTTATGCCTTTTCTATTAATTATTACTCTCATTAGCCTTTTTCCCTATTTTTATTTTGATAATCTGATTTGAATGGATTGTAGACAGAATAATAAGCTAATGATTTGTAGATCTATATAAGTTCACTAGGATATTTTCTATTTCATTTTATACCTCAGAGATTTTATATATATACATATATATTGAAAGATTAGTTATTTAATATTAAAGAAATTTAAATTTTTTAACTTAATTTTAAATTAAAAATTTTAAATTAATAAATATCAACTCAACTGGTAACATATATAATATAAATAAGCAATTATTACCTTAGGGAAGAAGTTGAAGTATTTTGGACACTTATACCAACCAATTTAGATGGGCCAAAGCAAATAAAATGTAGGAGCAAATCTGCAACCCGGGTTATTCCAGATGAGGGAGTTGAAGTTGATGGATATTTTCTGCAAGAAAAATATGAGTGATTTAAATATCATCACTAAGAAAAGATAAACTCTTTTTTAGTCTTTATTTTTTGATCAATTCCTTTTTAGTTTCTCAATTATTATACCCAGCTTTTTCTTATTCTCAGTCTCTCAACTAAAGAAATTTCGTCCGTGGTCCTTTAAAATTAATTTTTTGACTCTTTTTGGTTAAGTGCTTACTTGGTATTGTTTCTCTATTTAGTCAGATATAAATTTAAATTGATATGCTGACATGTGAAGATATGTAAAAATTATATTTAATTTGTATAAAAATACTGCCATGAAAAATGGGGACTTATTTGGATATATTGAAAAATTGCTTTTTATGGAAAACTTAGACACAAATGATGAAAAGACCATATTAGCCTCTTCTTCCTCTCCTATTGCTCCTCTCTCCTGCCCCTTCCATTGCGAACTCTTGGATGAATCATGAGTAGAGATGAATTTTGGGTTTGGTTAACAATGAAAAAGAAAAACCAAGACGTTAAACATTTTTGGATTTTCACTTTCATGACGAAACCAAACAAAAGATTTGAGTGGAAAATGTTTTGTTTGGTTGCTCAGAATTTGTAGAGGGCATATGGCTCTTTAAGGTCGGACATTTTTTCCGTTCTTCTTCTAAAATCACTAAGGGAAGGGATAATTATGTTATTTTCTTTATAAAGATTGATTTTTTTTGAAGTTACTTTCTGTTTTCACCCCAAAAAAGTTATTTTTCTCTGTTATTAGTATGAGATTGGTTGCCATTCAGAAAAATGGCATCATGCATCCTGAACCATATCTGACATCTAAGCAAACCAAAACTCAAGTTGGATATTGGGTTTGCTAGCCATCATCTCGAAGAAGGGTGGACTTTACCACATTCTGTTAGGCGGCGTCGGTAGCGACATTGGGTTTGATTGAAATTAGGGTTTGAAGTAGAGATGAATTTTTCTAACTTGTGATCAATTTCTTGTTTCTTTCAGTCAAAAAACCCCATGAATTCCCTATTATTAATGTTAATTTACAGTTGAATTAAGTACCCAGAGTCAACCGGTGCCCAGGAACTCAGAATCTATCGGCGCCGGCGAAGAAGATGTTTTGAACTTACGCAAATCAAGATTAAAGATCTAGATAGTAGACTTACCGTTTAACAAATGAAATTGAAGAAATTAAGGATGATGACCAAACTAAACCAAGTAAATTACAAGCAGCAGTAGATCTGCTTAGTTGCAAGCCTATTTCTTTGTAAACAGTGAGATTGACCAATATTTCCTGAAAGTAGAACAGGATGCAAATACAATCAATAAAAGAATAACTCAAAAGATTTGTTAAGTAATTACAGATTAGTTAGGTAAAAGGAAATCTGAAGATAAAAGAATCTAATAATTTGTTAAGATACAATTTAAAACTAAAGAATCAAACAAAAATATTGAAAAAAAAGTCACTCATCCAAAGAAAATTAGATAATTTTTATTTAATACGTACTTTAAAGAAAACATAAACGTTTAGAATTAAGATTGAATATCTTGATTGATAGTATACCAGCAAGTTCAATGAAAGAAATTGAAGAAAGTGAACACTAATAATCGAAATAGTTAGGCAAAGCAAATTGGAAGCAACGGCAGATCTACTCACTCAATTGCAAGCCAAATTGTGTCTGATAATAAGAAAAGGTGAGACAGCAAAGGAAAAGGACAACCTTCAAAGAAGGGATTTAGCTGGATATTTCCTAGAAGATGCTTGGCGATATAGCAGTGAAATGAATGTATGCAAAGTGATCCAAAAAGGTACAATATAAGGTAAGGGTATTACAATGTTTGAATTAAGTAGCTAGGCAAGTTGAAACCAATTGCAAGAGAGGTTGGTTCAATCTTTTTACTAAGCTGAGGACAATAACAAAAGTGCAAAAATTAGTCTATTATTATAAGGAAAAAGGAAAAA
>BPVZ01000004.1:6141725-6151907 GCA_020521535.1 Rubroshorea leprosula
AATAATTTTTCTACTCTAAAATTATATTTTTTTAATGGAATTCTTATTAAAAAATATTTTTAGTTAAATTTGATTTATAGTAGAGCAAAGTTTTCAAAATAATAATTCTAAAAACAATTAATAAAAATGTATGATATGAGACTATTATATTTTAATAAATTATTTATTTCTTTAAATATAAAAAAGTATATACTTTTTCATGTTACACTTCGAAGAAAACATAATTGAAGGAGTTGTGTACGTGCAGGTCTAAAAGTAAGTTTTCTTTTCTTTTTTTTTTTCTTAACATAGGTCTAGAAGAAGGTATTGAAAAAAATTAGATACTGAAAAATAAATTAAGTCGACAAGTTTAGAAGGTAGCATACAGCAGATTTGCACGATTTCAATTTCAAGCCTATTTTCTATTGTAAGAGAAGTTAACAGATATTTCTTAAAAGAAAAATACGATTTAAATATGATGATTGGTTATGAGACAAACACTTTTATACTAATTTATTTGAAGGCACTAAAACAAAAGGGAGAGAGACCTCAGATAGAGTATTAATTAAGTAGCTACTATGTAATAGCACAAAATATGAAAATGAGAAATCTAACAAACTGCTCAAAAAGAAAAAAAAATAATACTATGATAATGAAAATCTAAAAAGAATTAATGAAGAAAATATAAACTAAATCTAATAATATGGTCATAAATTAATCTGTAACAAGTATTAAGATATATATTAAAGAAAAAATAAAAAGTATCTTGAAGATATAGATAGATGATGTACTTACAAGTTACAATGCAAGATTAGCAGAAGAAATAGGTAAAGTTGGACACTGACAACCAACTTGAGCCTTGCAAAGCAAATTGTTAGAAGTAGCGGCAGGTTCAATTTTTAATGCGAGGAGTTGATGAGCCAACTGAGGAGAAGAAACAACTTAAATAGGCACTAGGCAATAGCAGGGTACATTTCCTGGAAGATGCTTAGCAAATGTAAGTGAAATCAACGAGAGAATCTTATTGTATCAAAAAGAAAGACTTGAAAGATGGAAGTGTAAAATATATGAAAAGAAGCATTATTTCACACCCAGTCCACATAAATATTCTAAATTAAGTTACTGCCACCTAAGTTTTTGTGAAAAAAATTGAAGTATAAGGTTCTTAATTTCTTTTTTTGTTATTGGATGGTAAAAATTATTTTAGAAGGATTAGGATTATTTATATGTTTTTTAAACTTAACAAAGTTACTTAAGAAATTAAGGTTTAAATTAACATTAAAAAATTGATAGGTTAAAATAAATAGGCATTTATAGGACTTAAAGATACCTTAAAAGAGAAGTGGGACTGGTGCCAAGATAATTAGGATTTTGGTGTGAATATATGCTGAAAATCGCAAAGTATGGACACTTTAATAACATGTGTCGGCACCGCCCATCAATCTGCAAAATGAGTGTCCGTGTCGGGATTTTGGGCTAATAAGCAATTTTGTTTTTTCATGGGTAAAACTTTGCTGGTCTCTCAACTTTTACTTTTTCTGCACTTTGATCTTTAGACGTTTTATTTATTCGTCTGGGTCCTTGACTTCAACTTTCTCTTTTTCAAATTGTTCTTCTGCAATTCAGTCCTAATATTTCTGATTTCTTCCAAAAGGAAAATTAACACAACAATATGTATGAGAATTCAACTTATTATATATCAATTCATGCATGTCTAAATAATTTTAAGAAAAAAAAGTCTATTTTATTAGTCTATTGTTAATTTAAAATAATAAATTATCACTACAAGAAAAATGATTTTTTGTGACAGAAATTTGTGATGAATTTTGAAATCATCACTATAACTTATCACAATTATGACAAATCTAAAAAATTAGTCATAAATACATACATATTTAATTATGAACAAAAAAATTCATCATAAAAAATATATTTTGTTACCGAAAAATATTCATAAATATAAAATAAGCTTTTGTCGATAAAAATCATCATTATAATGCATTACAATTATGACAAAATTCTAATATTGGTCACATATACCTTACACATTCAATGATGACCAAATAATTTAGCACTAAAAAATATATTTCGTCACTAAAAATTGTCAATTTTCTCTAATCAATGCATCCCACATCAATAAAAAACATATAAGAGAATAAAGTTTTACACTATAAATATATCCCACATCGACAAAAAATATTTAAGAAAATAAAATTTTGCATTATAAAACGTGTAAAACTCAATAAAACTTCAGATTAGTTTGGGCCTGATTAATTTTAATTGGGCTTGATTAATTTTAATTGGATTTGATTAATTTTAATCAAAATTGATTAGTATTGAAATAATAATATTTTTTATTAAACTTCTATGATAAATTTATATAGTATTTTTTTGTGACAAAATTTTTGTTAAAATATTTGTGTTGTAATTATATAAATATTGTTTTTATTTAATATCAATTTTAATAATTAATAACTAAATTTTGCATCATAATTGCATTTGTTACGAATGTTTTTTTGTGTCGAATAAAATTGTTATAAATAACTTGTTAACAATGTCAATTTTTTTTTATCACTATAAAATTATTTTTTATGACAGGTACTTAATTTGTCATTAAGAGTATTAGTGACAAGGGTTTTACTAACGGTTTAAATTTTATCACTAATAATAATTTGTGACGAAAAATAAAGATTTAATGATAAATAATTTAGTCATTAAATGTGAATTTTCTTGTAGTGTATAATTTTCTTAATTTGTAGCCTTTTTCCTTTTTCATCTGCTTCTTTTGCGTTGCTAGCTATATTTATCTTTCTACTTAGAGTTTTTTTTTTTTAATTTATGACTTCTTTATCTATTATTAAGTATTTATTATTAGCTTAATTAGAAATGACCTTCTTTTTAGCACTCTTAAGGGGAAAATTTTTCAAAATTATATATATTTGTTTCCTATATAACTATTTTTACTAATCAATGATTAAATAATAGGTTAATAGTAATCTCTTTATGATAGATGTTAGAGATTCTAAATTTGAGTTATATAATATGTGATTGAGAAGAGTAAAGGGATAAGAAATAATAACTTCTTACCATATCAGCTAAGAATTAAAAAAATAATAATAATAATTAAATGAGTTCTTTCTCTCTCTCTCTCTTTTAAGGTATAAGACATGTGGGCTAAAATTGGAGTTGGGCTACTTGAGATACTCTAGCTTGACCCAATATTGTATGGTGGAGCTTGGCAGCCCAATAGATTATGTTGGGGCCCGATTTGTCATGATTAAGTGGGATATGAGCAGTACAAATGCTATGGACCCACTTATCTTGATAACAACATCAACATCCCAGATCTATTATTTCTCTAAGTTCCCTTTACCCATCATATCGTCAAGGAAAGAAAACAAGCCTTCCAAGTGTGACTCACAAAATAAATTCTTATTCAAAATTCAATCTTCCAGTTCTAGAAATATCTACTTTTTTTTGGTAAAAATTAAAATTAAATCTAACATAGTGTTCTGAAAAGTGTTTATTTTTTTAAAAAAGTTGTTTTTAACATTTTAATAAGCTAAAACACAGTATGTATGGTGAAGTTAATAGATATTTTTTGCAAGAAAAACATCCATGATTCAAATATTATTATTTAGAGATATATTATTCTATATTTACTTAAAGCATCAAAAAATGAGTGTATCTTGCAAGAATGAAGACTTTTTTTTGCTAATAAAGTCATCATTTACCTATAAGAAAACTTTAATATTTTATTTTATGATCAATACTTTAAACAGAATACAATGAAATCAAGATTCAAAATATAGATAGCAAGATACATGGTGTACCTTCTCCTTTAGTGTTGGAAGATAAAATTCAAGAAATTAACAGAATCAAAGAAAACATAAACAGAATCAAAGATTGATGAAGATGAAGATCTAAATGGATTGTGTATGCCTACAGGTTCAGAAGGAGGTGGAAACTGATAACTGACTTAGACCAAGCAATACAAATTACCAGAAGTAGCAGCAGGTTCAATTTGTGTATTCATAGTCTAAAGAGAACATATAAATATACATAACAAAATCGAGATTGAATATCTAAATAGCAAGATCGTGTACCTGCAGCTAGCAGAAAGGAAGTTGGACAGTGATGACAAAGCTGATTCAATTGGAAGTATCAATTGCAAGACGGATTCTTTCTGATTCCGAGGAGAGAAGTTGATGGAGCCAATTATGGAGAAGAAAGAACTTGAAGTAGGAGGCAAGTTAATGCGAAAGTCAAGAGGATATTTCCAGGAACGAAGATGCGTGGCAATTAGCAACCACTCAATTTGTGGATGAGGGTGCACAGTCATAATCAAGAAATACCGTCCTCCACTCCAAAATAGTATATAAAATTACTGTTGCTACATGTGGGTTGTGCATGGTGGTTGAAAAAGCATGCAAATTTCAGCATTTGAAATTTGGTTGCAGGGGAAATTTCGTGGCAACTCAATTTTGTTGAAAAATTAGAAGTTTCATGTCAGCCTTTTAAATGAAAATTTACTTGTTGCAAGTTTTTCCATGCAACATTTAGTGTGGATGTATTGTGGATGGTTGGATCATGACTTTGGATCCCATTGCATGTATTGTGGGTGGTTAGTATTTCACCATAAAAAGCCATCTAAGCATTCGGCAGATCACCAAGTGGGCAATCCAAAGCAAAGTTAGTTCTAGAAAATACAAGAATGTTATGAGTGCTTTGGGTGAGGCTGAGCAAAAGCAGAGTGATTAAAAGTACTTTGTTGAGGTTTTTTTTTAGTATGTAACGCATTTAAAAATATTATAATTAAGATTTTGGTGTACTTAAAAATTATTTTTTTTAGAATAACATAAATTATATATTTTTATTTTAATAATAAATTTCTTTTTATAAGTACCCGTGAGTATATTTAATTCAATTGAAATTATTTCATATAAATTTTGTTTGTGGTTAATCAAAATCTTAAACAATTTGTTCCAATAATTGCATAATTACGTTCGCACAACCCTCTCAATTCTTCGTCTTTGATCCCCCATCTCCCTAGGCTCTCTCTTCCATACTTCGTTCTTCTTCTCATATAGAGTTGTGAAAAATCTCTACGAAATAATAACCCATGAGAAATTTGTGTTAATTGTTGGAGCCAGACAGAGCTGGATAAGCAATTCGCTCCGGTCGTTGAAGGGCATTGAAATGGGTCTGGCATTGGCATTGTCATTGGCATTGGCTTCCATGGCAGCGGGCCGCCATCATAGTTGAGGCCAAGAAGCAAGAGAAACCGAAAATCACTCGTGGGTATCAACCCAGATCTGGAGATAGATTGAGAAAGAACCGACCAAAGGGACCAGATCTGAAAACCTGAGCGTGGATTGAGAGGGAAAATGGAGAAAATGTGAGAAGATTCGAAGGAGAGAGGAGACTGGGTTTAGAAGGAGTCCCCTACCCCCATGAATACGGGAGCACAGAGAAGGAAAAAGATTACAATCGAAAGAAAAAGAGAAGAATCAAGAGCTTTTGGCAGAGAGAGGAGAGGGCGGAGAGGGAATTTGAGAGGAATAACTTTCAATCAAATGACAATGAGATAACTTTCCCTAAGGCCTCAGCGTAACTGGATTCAACCCAAGGCCTCATGCTTGTGCAGGCAAAATCATTGTACCATAAATAAACAAAGATGGTGGGTGATGTGTCTATTGAAAGAACCCTTTCACAAGTGGTAAAAGCATTGCAACTTGTTCATGGCATTTTTGGTTTGCAGTTTTCTACGGCTACCACTGCCAAACATATCAATTCTCTCTTTCTGAAAGGAATAAAATGAAAATTACTCTTTTTTTTATATGATTGTATCAAATATCTTGATTTTATATTCCTTATTTGCAAACACCCTCCCATGGTGGAGAAGGGATTGTAGCTGAGCCAACATCTGTGCTTGCAAGTTCCACTACGCTTTAGATGCTGGAAACATAGAGAAACGAAATGGAATTTCTCAGCTCGAAGTTCCTCCTCAATTGCTCCTAAAGGAGGATAACAATCATTGTTTGACATAGCTACTTGTATGGCTTGAACACAATTTGATTCAATGATGACATTGCTTTGTCCAAATCCTCCGCCCATCCCCAATGCAAAATCAATAGCCATAAACTCAGCTTGAAGAACTGATCCTTGAAACCTAGAAGTTCTTGGCACAGCTCCTTAACTTAGCTGTCACCGTTCTTAAGGACAACTCCAAACCTGGCTATGCCTTGCCCTTGTCATATTGCTGCATCAGTATTGACCTTAATGGAATCTCCTTGAGGAGGTTGCCATGATACCATAGGTTGGACATTCCTTGTCTCTGATCTGGTGTCCTTCCTCCCCAATGCTTCTATATTCAGCAATGTATTCAAAGATGCGTTTTATATTCTAATCCCGAACATTGATCTTTAGTTATTGTAAAATGTCATGAACTACTCTTCTTGAAGACCAGACTAGATCCAGCTTCCCAGTATATGATGCTTCTTAAATTGGATGTGTCTCACTGAAGCAGTTCTCGTGGCTGCCTGGCTTCCATTCCCAGCTCCTGAAAGATGCAGCTATAATCATCATCTTCTTAATTTCCTGAATTGGGATGTTTGTTTCTTAATAGAAAACAGCATGTGAAACATACCACAGATGTGCTGGGGACATAATCATGAAGAAGATCCTCTGAACTGAAGGATTGATGTTGGATTCTAACTAATTGCCAGGTTCCCATATCTGAAAACCCAAAAACCCAAAACCTGGGAAGAAAGTCAAAACAATCTGTTGGATTCCAGAATGTATGCTCACATTAAAAACTTGCTCTTACAGTACAAAAACCAGAATAATTTCTGCTATTGGTGCAGCTTTCACATCTTTTCATTTGCTTTGACACCACAACTTCAATATTTTCGAATAGATAATTATGATTTTTATAAATATTAATTTATAAATTAATTTTAATTTAATAAATAATGGTTATTAACTATTTTTAATAATAAATATTTTTAACACAATTTTAATAATTCCGTTAGTGGCATAGTCTCACCGGCAAGCCAAGAGGATGTTCCCAAGATATTGAGCTTGCCCAGTCATCATCAAGAAATGCCCTATCAATAAAAACAGTAAGTAAATTACATAACTACCCCTGCACAGCCCCCTCAATTCTCTCACCTTTGACATCCGATCGCTCCCCTCTCTCTCTCAGTCTCTCTCTCTCTCTCTCTTCCATATTTTCTTCTTGGTTAAAACCTCAATTTGTCCCTCAACATTGGTACGGATCCCCAATTAATCCATTTTGGTCAAGACACATCAAAAAATTTAAACGCGTAAGATTTACGGGAATGCCATGGAAAAAAACCATTCAACCTTTCCGGGTCAGCATCACCAAGGAACAGGGGCATCGCCTTTGCCGAGGGTTCCACCTGGAGGATTGTAAACCAATGTGCCTTGCTACTGAGGTAAGTTCTCAATTTCACGTCCTGATACACTTAGTCTGTAAACTGTTAGTGTAAAGTGGGAATAACTAAATGCTTTTGTTTTGTGTTAGCGTGTGTGCTTTATTGTAGATGTTTGTTCATTGTGATAAATTGTTGAAACTTTATTTGTTTGTCTTCCTTCACTGCCACTGTTTTATTGTATGTGTCTGTATGTACTGTCTGGATTAGTCATCATAAAGAGTGAATTTACAGTTTGCATTTTAGTTACTTGAGATAGGGGCCATATATTATACTGTCTATTTCTAATTTTTGTTAGTTGATATTTGCAGTATAATCAAACAGCAAATTGGTATGTATTGTAGGCATTGGTCAATGTAACAACAGTAATTTTAAATGTCAGATTATTCTATTAATCAGTGACCTTTGAACATTATAAAAGGATCCACTTACAAATGCCATTCTTACCTTATATAAGAGTTTTATTGGGCTTCTCTGTTATAATTTTCAGACATTGTAACCCATGCTCATCTTTGCTGCAAACTTTTTTTTCCTGAAAATAAATTTTCAGTGGCTGTTGGTTTTCTTGGTATTCGAATTTAAGACATTGGCGTAATTGTCTAAAACTTTTATTTTAGCGGATAGTTTTTGGTTTTGCCTTTGTTTGGTATTGACTTAAGATGAACAAGTATTCTCAAAAGTTCTTAAAACCGAAAGATCTTCTTGCTTGTCTTTGTGTGTGTGTGCGTGTGTACTGTCTATGTTCTTTTCATGTGTCTTTACTTTTTCTTCATCTCTTTTTTGATCCTCTTTCATGGTGTAGGGGGTTGGTGAGACCAATTACCACGCTATCTTGTTCTGTGCATCATCTTGTTCAATTCAGTTCTAATATGGATTTAGAAAGGGTCGTATTAGCGTGGAATTGTGACGATATCATTTTCTAAAGGAGATGCAATAAAATTGGACTAGATAAATCATAAATTACCATCTTGATTGCCATTTTTTAGAGACTATTATGTGTCATTTGTTTGTGAATTTGTCTCTTGTTAGTGCCTGTTGTTCCTGTTAAAGGTTGAAATTTAAGGATTGTTGCATGTTCATTTTCTTTTTCTTTTTTTTTTTCCTTTTTTTTAGCTTATCTTTGTTATTTCTTATTTTTCTTCTTGGATTTGCATTAATTGGTGAAAAATGGAAGTTTATTTTCAGTCTATTCTCTTTTTTCTTTAATCAAGGTTTAACTAACTGTTGCATTCTGCCTTGCTTGATTGACATGCAAACATTCTGACAGTCTGTCTTGGTAGATGTCTGGACTTGATATCAGAGCTTTGTCAGTGGTCTTAAGAGTTGTTTGGTTATTGTTGTTTGGCTTTGCGCATCTTCTGGTAATAACATGGGCTAAATATTTTGTAAGGTTAGCTATATACTTGGTTTAAAATGATACTTAAGTTTTAATTAATTGATGGTTTCATGCCCTGTTCTTTTTTTGAGGAAAAGCTTAATGTAGTTCTGATGATAATTGGTGCTTTTGTTGTTTTTGGCTCATTGGTGTTTGAATTTCTGCTTGTATTGTTTGATTTGCTTGTCCGCTTGTTATCTTGATTTGCTTTATGTGCCTAATTGGTTTGTTGAATTTAGTGCATATTTGTGTTGTTTCACTAGTTTGACCTTATTTCTTAATTCAAATTAGCATTGACTTTTCTTTTGCTTGATGTAGAGTGATCAATTGAGTTATGGATGGGTGTGTCATTCAGGTGCATGACAGCTTATTGGACGCAGATGCTTTTTGTGGTTCTTGTGATTGCGTGATTGCAGACTATATAAAATCTGGCTTCATGAATGCGTTAGCTGTGCTTTTACGGCTACTTCTGTTGATCTGCTCCTTTAAGATGTGGTTCATTTCTAAGTGCTAGTTGTTACAACTGCTGATCTAGGTTAGTCTTTGTATCTTTCTTGGGAAACAGTTTTCCAGTTTGAATTTAATTTTTACTAGTAGTTTTGATCAAATAATTAGCAAGTGAAATGCTTTAGCTATTTTGCTCATGTGTATGGTTGTTGTATTTGCTTACTTTCTTGATCTTGTTATTCATACTAAGCCTGCTAAATAATGACCTCTAAAGCTAACTATGGACAATATCTCTATCTTTTGGTATGAAATTTATGTATGTGCTTTATGTTTTTATATTTCTTTCTTTTGTCATAAAGTTAGAGCACAATTGCTACAAAAGAAACTGTCAAGGAAAACTGCAATCTTTCTCTTTAAAGTAAATGATGCTTGGATCTTGTTCTGCACCCAGTTGAAGAAAGCTTCTGTTTGAAATAGTGCTCTCACAAAAATTTAACAGCATATTGCCATATCTGGTTATGGATTTTTGTTTCAAGTTTTCTGCATTAACATGGTTGCACCATTCTTTAGCAACAAGATACCTATGTTAGCATTGTCTTTTAGTCTTTCAATAGAGAATTGCTTGTTTATTTTTATGTTTGTGGATGGCGTTGTTGGTCGAATCTTATAGTTTACATGCACAATGGACTTTTGGATTTGTTCTACTGAGTTTGGGGTCTTTATGGGTTCAGCAGAAGATTGGTTGAGAGGCTAGAATTATGCTTTCCCTTCCTTATGGCTTTGCCAGCAAGTGATCACAGGATCTTTGTATATCGTACCAAATGTTTCTGTCCTGTACAATGTGCTTCTGGAAAGAACAATAATTAACGTGTGCTTGTTTTACTCTTGACATTTTGGTTGTAAATAATGTGAGTGGTGTCCCTT
>BPVZ01000004.1:6153538-6167730 GCA_020521535.1 Rubroshorea leprosula
TTTTATGAAGAAAGTTGCAGTAATATGGATTACAACTGGAATCAAATCCTTTGTATTTCAGTTTGCTTTATAGACTTATCTCATCAAAGTTGGCTTAGGGAATATTTATCTGACTCCCCCTCCTTCTGTGGTAAAGTATGTTGGATTATTAAGATTTAAGGATCTTTATTGTTCTGTACATGTAGTGTTCGCATTTGGGGATATTTCTAGTTTTATTTTGGGGAATATATCCCTCGCCATTATTGTCGTAACTATCATAACTATCTTCTTCTTCCCTTTTTTTTTTTTTTCTTTCTTTCCTCGTTTTCCTGTCTCTGCATTGCTGTTGGTGAGCATGAGAGGAGACGACCAAACCCCAATATGACAGGGAAGATACCCATTCCAGACACTGAAGAATGGAGGGGGGCAGAAATGGAGGCTTCCTGCTACCTGTCGGTGGAACTGACAATTGTACGACTTTAAATTTTGTACTTTGTGACATATTCTTTTTATAGCTTTTGACTTTTGACTTTTATTCTTTTTTTTTTTTGGCTGACTTATTCTAATTAATTAAGGGTTTTTTTTTTATAGAAAATGATGATTATAATATCATAAGATATTTAGTAAATTTATTATATGAAATGTGTTATGTTATAATTGAGTTTTTTTTTATTTAAGATATGTTTGAGTTGAGAAAAAAGAAAAAGAGGGAGGATTTTTTTATTATTTAAATTACAATGCCTTCAAGCATTGGAGTATTATTGATTAATAAAAAAATTCTTTTCTTTTTATTTTTTTAAACTAAATATATTATTAAAGATAAATAAAACAAACTCATTAATTAACGATAATTATATATTCTTTTAAAAACGTTGTTTAAAGGCATGAAGAGATTAGGGGTTTTTTCTTCTTTATTATTTATTTATTTATTTATTTATTTTTTGTTTATGGTAGGGTACAAGTGGTTCAAACTAAGAGTTCACCATTTTTAATCCAAGACGGTTGGTGAGAAACCTTTTGGGTTGCAAAATTGGGCCTTTTGAACTATAGGATTTCCCCAAATACTACTAAAGTTCATTCCTCAGGACTCAGGAGAGGTCAATGTATTAAATTCTCAACGGATAATGCATATTAATATAGAAGTAGGGGCACAAAGATCCCAAAAATTATTTTAAGCCCAAAATAGCTTAGGTAACGTTAAACATAGGGATTAATTCCTTAGAATATGATCTATAGATACAGAAAAGTAAAATTACTACCTTTTGATATTAAAAATATCTAAATTTCTAATCTTATTTACATTATTGTTGAGATTAGGTATAATTTGCATTATATTCTAGGCATCCTATAGCTGTGATTAAATGTCAGGATATGTTTTCTTCAAATTACGCCTTAATAAAAATGGAGATATTATAAGCGCCTCCTCTTCCCCTTTTGGGAGTTGTGTTTCTCGCGGTGATATAACTGTCGATCATGGTTTGCTTCCTTTACATCTATCGGCCTCATTTTCTCGGAGGGGTTGTTCTTGTTTGGGGTAGGTAGAGGTTGTGGCCGTTATTGGATCGGGTTGGAATGGTGGTGATGAGACGGATAGTGGTGGGGGATTGGTGGCGGACGGCAGCAATCTCCACCACGAAAGGCAGTAGATTAGGGTTGGTCTCTTTCGATGCAGTATTTGGTTGCTCATAGGATTCTTTGGAGATGTTTGACAAAAAAGGTCAGGAATTTTGGAGTTTAAGGCTATATTTGGATAAAAATTAGTAAGGGAAAAAAGGGGGGAGGGGAGGGGAAGGAAGTGGGGAGAAGTGAAGGGAAGGAACATATTGATAGTAGTTTTTTTTTTGGATAGACAAAAATAAAAGAGTGAAAAGGATAATATTTTTATTTAATTAAATAATTTAATGAAAAATAAAATAAACAATAATAAAATTTTTAAAATTTATTAATTAAATAAATAGTTGAAATGAAATATTTACATATATTTATTTAAAAAATTAAAAATAAAAATAAATTAAATAATGTAATCCGATCTAATTCCTCTAAATCAAAAAAATTGAAAATAAAATAAGGAAGGGAGGTTTGTTTCCCTTCATCTCTCTCTCTTATTAAAATTATTTATCTAAGCAATTAAAGGTAATTTTTTCTCTTCACTCTCCTCTCCTTCCTCTCTAATTTTCCCAATCCAAATAGAATGCAAATGTGATCTACTTCCTAAAAATGAGTTCGTTAATTTGGGAGGTAGGAGTAAAAGGGGGAGTTAGTTTTGGCGGGCGGCTTCCTTCACTAAGTAATATATTAATTTAAATGTTTAGTTTTGGGCTCACGTCACCAATTAATATATTAATTTAGATTTTGAGCTTATATAATATCTTGAGTTGTTCCTCAGCTAAATCTACGCAGATTTGAGAATGTCTTTTTGGTTTAGTTGCCACATGGTGTTTATATTTAATCCAATCCGATTAATTCGATTTAAATTGATCCAATCCTATAAAAAATCGATCCAAACCGATATAAAATTAGATTAGTTGGAATTCTAAAATTTTAAAACCAATATAATTAGTTTGGTTTATGATTTTACTTTCAAACCGTTCGAATTGTTCGATTATAAAATAAAATCTTATTAGAATATAGTTTAATTAAATAATATAACATATTTTTTTGTAGTATTTAAAATTCTTTTTCTTATTTTACAAGATTATAACTCCATTAATTTAATTAAAAAATAAAAATAAAAAATCTCAATATTTCTCAAGTTATTTCTCCATTTTAATCATGCACTCTAACCTTAATTCTAAATTTTTAATTCACTTGCAACTCTATCATTTCAGAATAGGTTTGCGTCTTTACTCATAGAACCTTAAATTTTTATTTTATTTTTAAAATAATCTTATGATTCTCCTAACTAAATTTTAAATAAACATAATTCTAAAAGCCTTAAAACTATATAATAAAATTAGTCTTAATATTCTACTATTGTTGGATATTTGGTTTAGAAGTTTTAAATTTTGATTATGGATATTTCTAATTAATTTTAGTAATATTCATGTTAAATGTTATTCATTTTTAATATGATTTAGAAAATGGAATTAAATTATTAGTGCATTAGGAAAAAAAAACTAATTTTAATTTTCAAGAATTATTTATATTGTGCTAGAAATTTAGAGTTTTTTTTTATTGTTTTTGGTGCCTCTAGTGATGTAACCAAGAAGAATTTTCAGAGCTTTTTAATTTTTACAAATGTAAAGGAGTATAAGAATTTGTTTATAATTTTTACCTATTATTATATTTTTACTGATTTGAATGTTAATGTATTTTATAATTATACTTTTTATTTGATGTTAAATATTTTTACATTATTTTATATATTTAATAATGTTAAAAATTGATCAATTCGACCGAACCATACGATCCGATTTAAATTAAATTAATTTGATTATCACATAATAATAAATTGAATTGATTTAAAAATTTAATTAATTAATTAAATTAAATTAATTTAAAAAATAATAAAATCTGAATCAAATCACATACGGTGAACCTCCCTAATTGCCACCTTTTTTATTGGAATTTTGTATACTAATTCAGCGACGTGAAGTTTGAATTTTATCCTAAAATTTTTTTTAAAAAAATTTCTACTCAGATTTGTAGGCTGTAGTATAGTTCCACATATCTCTAGATGTACTTTATTGATAGTTAATGAAAAGTTTTTTTTTTCGTAAAAATAAAATAGTGATATATAGATAATATTTTATATAGTATTTATTTATAAATAAATAAATAAACAAATTTAATATTATAAATTTTAAATAAATAAAAAATTAATTAATTAAATAATATATAAAATTATAAAAAAATAATATAAAATAATAATCTTTAAATCATTTTCTTAAAAACAAATTGTTAACGAGGGAGGTTGAAAAATAGAGATCATAGTCAACAACCAAATAAGGAGTAATCACCCAAATTGGTCATAATATTTCAAATTTCAAGATTGGATCTACTGCAGATTTTATCTTATAAATTAAATATAGATTAAATTTAAAATTTAAATCTTAAATTTAATATTTAAAGAAATTAATTTAACTAAAAACACCTTAACTGTAATTAAAAAAAATGATATTAATATTTCAGCTTCATTTTTGCCTCTTAAATTTAATTTCAGCTTCAGATTTTGTCATCACCGGCTGGCCTCTGGTTGTGGTAATCCTCTTACCTTCTAGGATATATTTTTTTTCAGTTATTTAGACTTTTGAGGGAATTCCGCTCAGTTTGTTCAGTGTTTCTAATTGTATGTGTATGTTTGTAGTTGTGTCATCAATGGATGTAATATCCTTTTCTATGCTAAAGAAACTATAGATCATTTTGCAAAAATTTCAAATTTTTTACTCTACTTACCTCTATCTCGTAAATGTATGTATATGTATATATATATTCATGAATGTATAATTGTGTATGTGCGGGTGTTCATATAAATAAGTGATATGAATTATGAAATTTTCCTTTCTGAGAAAAAAAAGGGAAACTTTTCCGGGCTCAAGGAAGTTTCCCTGGGAAAAAAAAAAAAAAAAATTTAATGATTTTCAGAAGTGAGCTCCTGGGAAGCAAGGTGATTGAACCCTTTAAAAATTTTTTAAGAATTGCAAAATTTCCAAAAAGTAAGGTGTGTGAAACAGTAGCTCCAATCACCTGATAGATATTGATAATGAATTTAAAACTTAAAGGTACATCATGGATAAAGAACTTTTACCATAAGTTTGAGAAGGTGTGCAATAGGTTGGATAATATAGTGAACCAGTTATATATTGATTTTCTATTATACTCGTAAGGCAGGCTTTTCTCCCTTCAATGGATCCTATTGGACATGTTGTTCAAGAGAAGTCTCTCGAAAGAAATTCTGACATTTATTGCCTATTTGAATCGGAGACTGATATTGATGAAAGTCATGAAGACAAAGAGGATGAGCAATCACATGTTGAGCCCAGTGAAGTTCACCCCTTGAAGAAAAAGCATGATGCTGTATTAAATTGGTTTCATCTTTTAGAATAAATGAATGCTCTTCCTAATATGGATCCCTTTGAGGGTGCAGATTCTAACCAAACTCCAAGACAACCTGTTGCTGCATTGACAAATAGCAACCCTAATCTTAAGTATGAAGAAAGCACTCTAACGGAGAATTCGTGTTTTTATCAGGTTTCAGAGTTAATCTCTCTTGGAAAGGAAGACTATTTTGGAGATTCATTGCAGAGTGAGTTTGCTGATGGGATGATAAAGTTTCAGATTAGTTTCCTGATGGCATTACTGTTGCAGCTTCAGCTCCTAGAGAGGAGTTTCAATCGAATGACAATGTAATAACTTTCCCTAATAGTTTTGCAGGTGACTTGAAGTGTGTCTCTGTTTCTTCAAGTGCTCTTAAGTCCAGTGAAATGACAAGTTCAATGATATCCTCTGAGAAAAGCATAGTAGACTTAGTTAATTGTAAGAGCTAGCATGTCCTCAGGGGAATCCTTTTTGGTTGAGAATTCAAATGAAAACTCATCTGATACTGTCTCTTTGCATAGCCCTGATGATTTGGCTCGGTTTTTTGCTCTTATGACGCTACCACCTTCACCATCAACCAGAATCTTGCCCCAGAAGAACAAGGTATCAGAGACCTCAACTTCCTCCACCAGTGTCGGGTCATTCGACTTAATTGATTCAAGTGCTCTTAGATCCACTGAAATTTCATGTTCAGTTGTATCTTCTGAGAAAAACGTAGTAGATACCGTCGATTTTTCAAGCAAGTTCCCATTAAGTGGATCCTTTTTGCTCGAGGGTTCAAGTGAAAACTCACCTGCAAGAGATCTTATCATAGCAGTGTTGATTTGGACGGTTTTGTCTCTCACACTGTTCTTCCATCTTCCCTGTCAAGTGCAACTTTATCTGGGGAGAAGGCATCGGAGACTGGATTGTTTTCCAGTGTCTTGTCGTCAGAATTAATTGGTAAGTATTAAGACTCAAATGTAAAGGAAACACTCTTGTTTTCCTTCATAATTGATTTTCATTTCACATGTATTGTGGTTCCATCAGTGTTATTGTCCCAGCTCAGTACTAGTCTGTCTGTGTTGTGTGCATTTTAAACTCATATATCCTGTGTTTTGACTTATGACTTCTTTTGTAATAAATCGTTAGTTTTCCATCAAGCTTAGGGGACAAAATAAGCAACTCAATGGCCACTCGACCACTATACTAGAAGTGAAATTGCAAGATATATGTGTCATTTAGTGCATGCATGAGATAATTTTACTTATTTAACGGGGAAGTTCGGATTACATTTAGGAGGAGATATTGTTCTCTCCTCTGTAAACCGCAGTTTACCCTCTTATCTTTTATCTTGTCCTTTGGTTAATTCTTCTTTCCTCTCCTTTTTTTAGGTATTTGGCATTGATAACTCTAGCTTATTCAACATGCAACTATCTGACTAAGGCTTTATGGCATAAAATATTCCCCTATGTCTATACTAATGTATATTTTGGATATTTTGAAGTTTAACTGTTTTTAAAATTTTCTGCAAGGCCATCAGATGACTCCAATGATGTGGTTAGTATTTCTTCCATGGAAACCATTGCCTTCTGTGACAATGCAAAGCTTCAGGATAGCTATGTCTATGTGTATAATACTACACTTCATGCTGTCCCCCGTACTGTTACATCCCAGACTTGCAACCTTAGCCAAAAGGGCCACGTTGAGTTGTAACTTTTATTTATACAGTAAATTCTATCATAATAAACTAGATTAAAACTCAGCTCTTAATCACTTGATGCCCCATTTGGTAAACAAAACATATTCTAATAATGCAAAGTTCTTTTACAAAACATTGAGCCAGGATTCAGTTTTGGGCAGATACAAGTTACCTCAACAAGCCTGAAAAGCTTGTTCACTACCAGCAATCATAGGAAACTCTCAGTCTCCCAAAAATTGTTGTCACTAGCTAACCAGAAACAGGGTGAACAATACACCATGAGCTATGAAGCCTAATAAGCATAGGTTATAACTTAAGAGCCATAACTGAAATCTTAACTTATTAAGTTCCATCAATTAAGTTACATTGTTCTTCCCCATAAAACTTATGTCAAGATACAAGAATTAGACATAGACAAATCATCATCTCAAAAATAATCCACATTCTTTATATTAGAACTATCTAATTTAGAATCAGTAAGTTCAATCCAAGCACATGCTTACTTGGTCTCGATTCTAGAACAAACCAGAAAATATGTTCCTTTACCTCAGGAAGCACAGAATCAGTTCCATCAAACACTGCTCATCACTACTGAACAGTTTCATCGGTGTCATAAATAAACATAAGATAATAACAGGCAGCCTTATGCTTGTTCAACATACAGATGAATGCAAGTTCTTATCCATGAATTTTTCCTTGTGGGAGTACATCCCACCATACCAATGGTCCAACCAATGGTTCTTCCTACTGCACAATGGATCTAAATATCCC
The DNA here is from genome assembly GCA_020521535.1 of Rubroshorea leprosula. Taxonomy (NCBI): domain Eukaryota; kingdom Viridiplantae; phylum Streptophyta; class Magnoliopsida; order Malvales; family Dipterocarpaceae; genus Rubroshorea; species Rubroshorea leprosula. Next base: position 6,161,007 of record BPVZ01000004.1, read on the forward strand.
TCTTCATACTCCCAGTCCAACTACTGGGTTCTACCTAGCTCATATAAACAGCACTCTATGCACTGTCATGCTTGTACTTTAGATATAGCAAGACAATTCAATATTAAATCACAGCAGAATAACACAGTTACTTGCATCAAATAAAACTTTCCAAAGCCATATCTACATGTCCAACATGTAGTCTCAGCTTTAATCCAGCGCTGACTTATAGCCTAGCCATAGACTAATTCATAACTTCAATTGCATGTTAAGCATTGTTCTTTATTAAGCCCATTTCTTGCATTAGCTTTAGTCTAGGATCATGTTTAACCAGACAAATATCATTTTAACTCAATTACAGCTACCAGAGTCATAATCTATGCTTACCTCACAAGGCCCAATACCATTCCTGGTAGAATCCCTAGGATTTCTTCGAGTTCTCCAACTCTTATACAGCAGCAGCTTCTCTATCATCTTCTCCTTCCTCTTGTTTAATCCACAAGCTCAAAAATTGAACATGCAGAACCGTTCCTCTTGTTCTTCTTCTCTGGTGCTTGCTCATCTAGCATAGCTCTCTGTCCACCTTCTCTGTTAATTCAGCAGGGAATTCCATTGCCATTTACTCTACTCGGCTGAAGAGGAGGAAAACGGTGAGACACTAATAGAAAATGTTTAAAAATGGGGTTTAAACCCTTTCAAAACCAGGGGCTGGTATTGGTAGTGGATCCTATTAAATCCACTTGTTTTGTCACAAAGTAGTGGCGTTGGGAATGACAGCCAACTACCTTCATGTATGATTTTAGCCATGCAAACCCATAACTGTTAAGTTGTTCAAGTAAGTCCTCCCAACTAAGGACTTTTATTTAAAATATAATCAAACAAGGATGGGATGTTTCACGTACACTCAGGAAAACAGATCATGCAAGGTGCATACTAAGTCTAACATAGAAGAATAACCACATAAGAGAGTAATTTTAATAAGGGATGTAATCTTTTCTAATTCATAACCTCAGCTTATTAATAAGATATGTTTTTGTCTTCTGTTTAACCAGCAAATGTTCTGGGATGGTTTAACTGCAAAAAAGAGTTTAACGAAGGGGCACCAGCAGGTAGCAAATTGGTTTGGAGATGCTGAAATGGTGTCTAACAAGGAATCTATGCAAAGTATTCGTCCATCAACAACTGCCACAACCATGGGGTGTGAAAATTTGCACAGAAGCTGAAGGTGACTTTGGATGGGAACTTTTGTAAATAATTGTAGAAGGGGTTGCCGCTCAATGTAACTGAATTCAACCCCAGGCTCCATGCTTGTGCAGGCAAAATCATTCTACCATAAATAAACAAACATGGTGGGTGATGTGTCTATTGAAAGAACCCTTTCATAAGTGGTAAAAACATTGCAACCTGTTCATGGCATTTTTGGTTTGCACTTTTCTCTTATATGGTTACCACTACCAAACATATCAATTCTCTCTTTCTGAAAAGAATAGGATGAAAATTACTCATTTTTTTGTATGACAATATCAAACATCTTGATTTTACATTCCTTATTTACAAACACCCTCCCATGGTGGAGAGGTGATTGTAGCTGAGCCAACTTTTACGCTTGCAAGTTACACTACCCTTTAAATGCTGGAAACATAGAGAAACAAAATGGAATTTCTTAGCTCGAAATTCCTCCACAATTGCTCCAAAGGGAAGACAACAATCACTGTTAGACATAGCTACTTGCATGGCTTGAACACAATTTGATTCAATGATGCCATTTCTGTGTCCAAATTCTATGCCCGTCCCCATTGCAAAATCAATAGCCATAACCGCAGCATGAAGAACTGATCCTTGAAGCCTACAAGTTCTCTGCACAGCTCCTGTAACTTTGCTGTCACAGTTCCCAAGGACAACTCCAAAACCTGGCTATGCCTTGCCCTTGTTGTATTGCTGCATCAATATTGATCTTATTGGAATCTCCTTAAAGAGGTTGCCATTGTACCATAGGTTGCACATTCCTTCCTTGTCTCTAATCTGGTGTTCTTCGTCCCCAATGCTTCTATATTCAGCAATGTTTTCAAAGATCCTTTTTATATTCTAATCTCGAAAATTGATCTTAGTTATTGTAAAATGTCATGAACTACTCTTGATGACCAGACTAGATCCAGCTCCCCAGTATATGATGCTTCTTAAATTAGATGTCTCATAGAAGCAGTTCTCTTCTCGTGGCTGCCTGGCTTCCATTCCCAGCTCCTGAAACTTGCAGCTATAATCATCATCTTCTTAATTTCAAGATTTGGGATGTTTGTTTCTTAATAGAAAACAGCAAGCGAAACATACCACAGTTCTGTTGAGGGCATAATCATGAAGAAGACCCTCTAAACTAGAGGATTGATGTTGGATAACTAATTTGCCAAGTTTCCATAACTGAAAGCCAAAAAACCCGAAACCTGTGAAGAAAGTCAGAACAATCTATTGGATTCCAGAGTGGATGCTCAAATTAAAAACTTGCTCTTGCAGCACAAAAATCAGAAGAATTTCTGCTAAAAAAAAACATTGGATGGAATTAGAAGCCTTAGATGGAAAACTAGATACTTACCTAGCATCAATCTTAGGCTGACATAGCTCTCAAACACCCTTACATCAACTCCTTCCTAGCTCTTGCCCTTTTTGGATTTGGCATCAAGGTTCACCAGCCGCCTCAAGATAGTGAATTTTTGCATGGTTTGAATTAGACTCCACAACAAAGGGCTCCCAGTAGTACTCAGTTGATGCATTATACTCCTAAAACACATTTCAAAAGCTCAGAATGCTAAGGTCAAGTGTTTAAGCATTCAAACCATCTAACACATGTTAAATGTAGACTTATTAGGAATAAGTGAAGACTTTGAGCAACACAGGAAAGCAGAATAGGCAGAAAATTTATGGTACCTCAGCATTGAAGATCTTCATGGCAGTAATTCCATGAAAAGATTTTCTTTCTCCTCAGGAGTCATGGATTGCACCAAACAAGACATTGCCTCAAATTGGTTCTCTGCACTGAATCTATGGACATCAACCTTTTGCTCCTCAAGATGTCCAACAGCTTCAATGGATCAAAACTAAGACACAAAAAAGTCATTTCAAATGCCTTGAAACCATATGAAACCAAATGCACCTTTTACGACCCCTAGAAAAAGGGACAACACATCTGAAATAACCATGATAACTGGGAATCATGTCCTTTGTGTAGCACACATAATATAAAAAATAACTTACCATGGTGGTTGGCGTGAATAAGGCTGTCACCTCCAGATTTTATATAGACTATATAAGATAGTGAATCAGGCCTCACATTGTAGATGAAGTAGAATTAGATTTAATATAATGTCCAACAAAAGAAAGGAGAAGATCCAATGAAGATGGATGGCTGGCAAGAATAAGTAGAAACTTCATTCTGCCCAAATTAACTCTCTTAAAGAATGATGAGATATTGCCTTGCTTGGAATCCTTTACTTTCCCTGCTTTCTTTTGCTTCCCAGACAAGGAGTAGCGCTTCCTACTGCAGGAGACATCTTGGCAACAGGAGGCCTGCATTGAAAGATGAAACTATAAGGGATGCAGTTATTAGGCTCTAGATTGCTTAAAATCTAAAATAAGCATAATGATATCAAATAAAAGTGCAAAGCCTTCAGTCAAGTACACTGGCCAGGAAAAAGCAAAAAATATTGTTAAAAACACTTCATAGTTGTAAAGCCCAAATGAATGCAGTTCATTCAACTAAGAAGCAAAAATTAACGTCTGTCTGAAGTTGGAGAGGATTCATACCAGTTTCAGAAAGCAGATTTTCATTCTTAGTTGGAGAGGACTTTTAACTGTTTCTGCTTTTGCTGATGACTTTTGGATCAATACATGGCAGCTGTTTGGGGGGATAGGGTGATGCTAAATTGATGACATCTTTATACTCATCTACACCTGACAAATCCAAAACCACCATCCATTCTTGTTGGCTTCACCTTTAGAATCTTTACTAAAATTAAGACCATCAGCTGGTGCTCATCTGGACTTCAACTTTGCAGAAGCACAATCACAGAAGTTTGCTATCGAACCTACACCCCCAAAAGAGCTAAACAATTAGTTAAGGAATATCCAATAATTCTAATAGCAGCCATAAAAGCATTTCATAACACCACCATAGAATTTTCTTTATTAGCAAATAACAATATATGAGAAGATAAGCACTTCAAGAGGCAAAAAACTTGAAAGGAAGTTGTGATCTCCAAAAGAAAAATGTTCTGCTAGAAGATAGCCAGAAGCAGAATCAACAACCAAATTCTCACAAAATCTGAACTTAAATAACCATAAAAGGTCTACCTGTTATCTCTTAAAGAATTTTCAATATTTGAGGTACGCTACTCCAGGAAAACTCTTGAAGCCTGGAAAAATTCAACATTCCAGAGTGCAGCTCACAATACTTTGCAATGCATTCTTGAACACCATACACCTAAACTGAGCTATTGCCATCAAATTCCTGCTTAGCTTCTGCAAGAAATTCAGAGAAGAAATTATCACATTATTGCTTTGCTATAGAATTCAAAAAATTCCATTTAGGATAGCAAAAGAATTTATCAACAATTATGAGAGTTTGTGTCTCCATTCTTGTGGCTTGTGAATGTGAACTTTAACTACATTCTTGGAAAGGAAAGATGTTCACCTCCTTGCAACAGTTCATGACGCCAAAAGATTGCGACTCAGCCACTTGTAGGAAACCTGAAAATGATACTAATTATATCAGAAACTTTATCTTGTACAAACCTTTTAGCTTAAGAACCTGAAAAGCATATATTTTATTACTATTGTAGGTGAATAATATTAATTTTGAGGGGTCAAAGTACAAACAGAGATAGAAAATGAAGACAGCAAAATTGACACTTTACTACCTGGAGTTCATCAGAGACTGGAGCCTGGATCTCTTCCTGCCAATTGCCTACCAATTGTGCTGAAATATGCATTTCAAAAGGGCTCAATTTCAAGCATACATACACAAAAATCAATTTATCAATAATGAAAAAAAGTATAAATCCCTAATGAAAATTCAATAAAATTCTTAGTCAAAAAACTTACCACTTAGGATTTGTGAGAGCTGAGTTCCTTTTTGTTATGGATTCCTAGACAGGAACTCCTAGACAGGAACTCCCTATACCGTTCACTTCAATCTACAGAACTTGTTTCCCTTTCAGTAACTAAAACAATCAAGGATTGCAAATGATAGAAAAGTAAATGAAATGAAAGAAAAAAACCTGCAAAAGTGGAAAAAGGCAGTGGAGTGTTGCAAAGTGTTCTCCAGTGGTCAAGTTAGCAAACCAGATATGAAAGGTACATATTACAACAATTTAAGATTTCAAATTGATAATAGATTCATTATATGAAGCAATCAAGCACCAAAGAAACAAGAGTAGAAATCCCATAATATAACATGCGTAACAACTTACAATACAAACAAATTACCAAAAGATACAAAACCAAGTTCATCCAATAAAATTAAAAAAAAAAAGACATAAATTGAAAAACAAAAATTTATCATAAATGAAACCAAAGCCTATTGGCAGTGCGTGAGTCCCTTTTTATTTTGCTTTGCTGTTCTGGCGATAGAAGTTGCCTTTGCTTGAGAAAAGATCCTACAAACAATAGCAGAGCTTTAAAATATGTTGAGAAATTTGAAACCAACAAGAGATCTAGTAAGTGATCTTATAGGAACTGATTCCATACTACCAATCTGGTTTGCAAGATGTTGAGAAATCTCAATAGACCAAATAAAATCAAATGAAAAAAGAGATACTAACATTCCAACCGCAAACATTAGCCAATCTCAACACCCACGATTTTGTTTCTACCCAAACCCAAAATCCAATTTCTATATAAATGGAATGAAAGTATAAAACCCGAAAATAATAATGATCAAAGGCAAAATATGGATACTTACATAGTTGGAGTTTATGAGATAGCACAGTAGAGCAGAGGGTGAAGGGTGGATGCATCTCAATCTCAATCCCAATCTCATCTCTTCCACAATACAAAGGCTTTCCCATGTCAGATGCATTTGTTCCTTTGTTCCCGTTGTGGAGCACTGGAAGAAAGGGTTTTATTGGCACGTGTTATTGGGCTCGCACGTGACTTATTTATCAATATCTGGAAAATTGAAGATTCGTCAACAACTCCGCTTTCAGATGAGATGACAAAAATTTTAAGCAACTAAACAAATTAAGTTCAAATTAGAATAAATCAATCAACCCCTTACCCCATTCATGAAATTCCAAGAAAGGTTGGAGTATGTTCTTAGCGTTAGGATGATCCAACTCAACCACTGATTCCCACCATTCTTTTGGCTTTATCCCGATTTTTCTGAGATGAGGAGGAGGAGATGGTTGGCCATTATCAAGCAGAGGAAGCTGTAAAGGAATCCTGTTTAACTTCGGACAGTTACTTATTTCAATTCGCTCAATGGAATCACAAACCATAACTGCTTCGTCACTGCAGATGCTCTTCAATTGGTCTAATTCCACCAAGGTCAATTCCTGTAACTTAGGAAAAGTGAGAGATAATTTATTCGATGATGATGTATCTGAATCTGATGATGCTATTATCTCCTCCATTTGTCTGCATCCACTAACTATAATCAACTCCAAGTTTTGGAAGGCATGCCGGAGCTCAAGTGGAACCAGCTTCCTCATTGCTGAACATTTGCTTATTCCAAGCTTTTTAAGATTGGAAAAGATGT
>BPVZ01000004.1:6179602-6190997 GCA_020521535.1 Rubroshorea leprosula
TATTTAAAGAATTATAAATATTGATTAAATTAAATATAATATTAATGAGATTAATAAATAAATTAATTGTCATAATCATATTTTGTAGTCAGTCATTTATTATTTTATTAATAACATTTAATTTTATTATTAACAGTAATTGATAATTAAAAAAAAAGTTCAAGTGATTAAGTATAATCTATTAATAATAATTTAATATATCATTAAAAGTAATTATATATTTTGATTTTTTTTTTGAACCAAGGAAAATTGTGGGGGAAAGGAGAAATAATGCCTAGGTGTAGAACTCAAAACTTATATGTTGTTCCACGTAGGTTATGACCATTAGCTCACGTAGTACTAGATATATATTTTGATTTTTATTAATAAACTTAATTTATAAATTAATAATTTAATTAAGCGACAACCCATTTGAGTCCGTCTACTCTTTACGCGTGTCACTAGCTTTATATTTTCTTTGTTCCGAGATTTTTCTTTGCCTCAGTCTCGGATTCCCTTCTCCTTTCCGGGTAATTTCTCTTCCTAATTTCCTCTTACACGGTATTTGACAATTAGACATGACTTGTCATGGCCCCCATTTCATTTTCACAATGGAAATGCAGCCTCTTGACTTCATTCAACCTTTTGTAAAAGCAGGATAATGACTAAAAGAAAAATGAAAAAGCAGTGTGTAGTGCAGGGGATAGATAACTTCTTGCAAATTGCAAAGCATGCCGCAGTAAAACGAAAGAGATGGCATCCAAGAGAACGGGCGCGGTCACGGCTGCTTGTAAGAATTTTAGGGTTATTAAAATTACAAAATATTATTTTAAAATATTAATTTAATTTAATTTAATTTAATTAATATAATTATTAAACAATTAATTAAAGAGTTGATATTTATTAATTAAAAAATTAAAATTAATTAATAAATTAATATTTTTAAATATTTTTAAAAAAATTAAAATTTTAATGTTTTAAATAGTTTTTTTACATATATATATATATATGAGAAAATTGTTTTACAAGATAGACTATATGCAATTCTTCTTGTAAAATTACTTAAATACCTTTGAATTTGTTTTTATATTATTTTTTCAAAAACATTTAATTAATTTATATTATTTTTTTAAAAACATTTAATTAATTTTATAAAACGGACTGTACAATTTTCAGCATATATATATTTAATGATATTTAAATTTTTCAAAGAATGAAAGCATTGTTACTATCATGTATTCACAAGATAACTTTTGACATTTTCATTATGTCTGTATGTACTCTAAAGAGACCTAATTAGAAAGAATCAAGATTAAAAATAATATACCTTTAGATTAAGAAGAGAAAATTGAACAAAGTTGAACACTAGATATCCAAGTTAGCTAGGCCAAAAAATTTATAAAGAGCAGCACATTTGGATGGCTGCAAGCCTAATATTTTTTTCCTCTTCAGAAGATCGATAGTTGATTTGGAAACTAATTTGGAAATGGCTTAGCAGCAAACTGATTTGGAAATGAAGACTCATTCTTTGTTTTATAAATACCTTGATTTTACATTCTTAATTTCCCTGTCAAGAGTTTACTCTTCTATTCACCATAAACAAATATGAGCATCTTTCTGATCTTTTAACAATTGTGTGACTTTCAAAACTGTGATGGTTGATCTTTAGTTCTTGTAAGATGTTGTGAACTATTTCCATTATGGCAAGACTAGATCCAATTCCCCAAGATAATGCTTCTTGGATTGGATAAGACTAATTGACGCAGTTCTCATTACCACTTGGCCTCCAACCTTCCCCTTTGATGCATGTTACAGTAGCAGCTATGTCATTCTAGAAAAAGCATAGAACCAATCCTACATATGGGAAAAAAATATATCATTCATAGCATGTGCCAGTACAGAAGCTTACAACCATAACATCTTGTATACCATTGCATGTACTCAATCAATGAATACAATCTACCACAATGCAAGGCCAAAATAACCATATCTAAAGGTAAAAATGGAAAAGCTAGCATACCTAAGAATGATGAAAAGGCAATATACATAAACTTTTGTAGATAAATCAGTATATCATGTGCAATACCATTATGAATGATTAGGGCAAATGGTGGCCAATCAGCGGAACAAAAAATTAGAAGTCATGGAACGAATGAAAGGCTAATAGCCCATCAAAGGAAATAGAAACAGGCCACTATAGGGATGTGATGAGTAAGCAACAAAATTCAACATCAAATGCAAGTTACCTCTTGCTAAAGCCTTTTCTTTCTGCTTCACTTCCCATGCTGTAGGTCCCCAAAGAAACAGATGAGTGCAAGTTGTAAAAGTCTACATGTGTCACAAGTTCAATCTCCTTGATATATATACCTCCTACCGTTGGTTAAGTTCAACTGCCATAACCAATCTTCCTCTCTTTCCTCTTCAATTCCTCGGATAATTTGAACAATGCAAATCAGAAAACCATAATCACTGCTGAATTTCAGAATACAATTGCAAACTGACATGCATGGAGATGGAAATAGGTAAATACACTAACCTCAAAACTGGGTCTAGTAATAGTAGCAAGAGGGATTTCATGATTTGCATCATGACCATAGTTTAGAGCAACTGGTTCTGGAGGAAAAGGTGAAAACCTTTAAGGGTTATACAAATTCATGATCATTGATCAGCAATCAAAATCATATTATTAAAAAAAAATCTTATAAATTTGAAAAGAAAAGAAGATTAACATAGGAAGCATTAACTTCTAATTCATCAAAATGGTTTATAACAGCTTGATAGCCCCCTATATTATCATCATCTTCATAAATTGGCGATTTGGGATGTTTCTTAATAGAAAATAGCAAGTGAAACATACCACGTGTGTTGGGGACAAAGAGCACTGATGTTGGATTCTTACCAATTTGCCCAGGTTTCTCAATTTGCAAGTAGTTGTCACATTATATTCTTGAACAATCCCAGGTGTTCCATAACTGATAAGGGAAAAAAAAATGGAAAATGAAAGTAAAGAAGAAAGTTGGATTAACATGATGGATTCCAAAATGTATCTTCAAATAAAAAACTTGCTCTTGCAGCATAAAACCCAGAAGAATTTGGATGGCCGATGAAATAGAAAGCCTTCAATCAAAAACTAGAAACTTACATAACATTGATCTGAAGCTTATTATGCTTGTACATCCACCAGACATAGCTCCAAACACTAATACATAGCTCTTTCCTAACTCCTGCCGTGTTTGGCTATGGCAGCAAGGTTCATAAAAACCAGAAGAATTTAGATGGAATAGATAGCCTTGGATCGAAAACTAGAAACTTACATAGCATTGATCTGAGGCTTGTTACGTTTTGCATCCACCACTCAAACACCAACACATCAACTTCTTCCTAGCTCCTACCATGTTTGGCTGTGGCTGCAAGGTTCAGCAATCATCTCAGGACAGTATGATATGTTGCATGGCATGAATTAGGCTCCAGTATGAAGGACGCCCAGTAGTACTCAATTGATGCATTGTACTCCTGATACCAGAAACACATTTCCCAAGCTCAAAAAACAATGATCAAGTGTCTGACATGCATATTTCAATTTTATAAGATTTTTTCATTAATTTCAAGTATTCAAGTGTTTTTAAATAGACATACGATTCAAACAATTTAACACATGTTTAAATGTGGATTTATTAGTATAAAGTGAAAAATTCATGTAATATAAGAAAGCAGAATAGGCAAAAGAGTCATGGTACCTCAGCTTTAAAGATCTTCATGGGAGGAATTCTACGGAAGGATTTCTTCTCCTTAGGAATCACAGATTGCATCACACAAACCATTGACTCGAATTGGGCTCTCTGCGCTGAATCTTCTATAAACATCAAATCAATCATTTGGTCCTTAAGATGACCAACACTTCAATGGATCAAAATTAAGACACAGAAGAGACATTTCAAATGCCATGAAATCAGATGAAACAAATGCACCCTTTAAAACTCCTAGACAAACGAAACCCAATTTAGATAATCAAGATGATTGGGAACTATTTCCTTTTGTATAGCACACAAATAACATAAAAAATAACTAACCTCTGTAGTTGGCAGGAATTAGGCTACCACCACCAGTGTTGATATAGAGAATTAGGCCTCCCATTGTAGATGAACAAGAATTAGATCTATAATTGTCAAACCAAAAGGAAGAATGAGATCTAATGAAGAATTATGGCTAATACCTAGTGAAATCTAAACACTTACTGGTTAGAGTTTGTGAGGGAGCAAAGGCTCGACATCTTTGTCTTCCAAAATATACCCACTGAGGTTTTCCATCTCAGACACATCAATCTCTTTCTCTTCTAGAATACCCAATTGTTTTCATTGGCGGAGGAATGAAGGAACTAACGAAAAGCTTTTATTGGCACATGTTATTGAGGAGGCACGTTACTTTAATTTTTGGAAGGCTACAATTTGTCTACTCAACAGCCTCCTTTGCACTCGCAGTTTGCAGCTCTTCGCTTCACACTACAAAAATTATTTTCCAAATTTTTAGCCACTTACTATAATATATTATCAAATCAAATTCAAATTAAATTAAATAATAGTAAATCAATCAACACCTTACCCTTAATCCCATGGATAGCTAGAATATTTCAAGAAAGGTTGAAGGAGGTTCTTAGCATTAGGATGATCCCACTCCACTGATTCCCACCATTCTTTTGACTCTTCACCTATCTTGATTTCTCTGAGATGAGAAGGAAGAGGTGGTTGGCCGTTATCAAGCTGGGGAAGCTGTACAGGGATCCTCTTTAACTCTAGACATCCACTCATTGTAATTTTTTCAATGGAATTACAAACCATAACTCCTTTGGCACTGCAAATGCTCTTCAATTGGGGTAAGTTCCACAAGCACAATTCCTTTAACTTAGGAAAAATGAGAGTGAATTTATCCGATGATGATGCATCTGAATCTGATGATGCTATTATCTCCTCCATTTGGTGGCAATCCCTAACTGTAAGCCCCTCTAAGTTTTGGAGGGCCTGTAGCAACTCAAGTGGAAGCAACTTCCTCATTCCTGAACATTCCCATATATCAAGCTCTCTAAGATTTGAAAATACCTGTGGTGGTGTTGCTGCTCCTTCTACTTTCACAAGTACACACAACCTAGGCAATGTAGAAAGCTCCAACAGTTCAAGCTTATCAAGTATTGGACAACACAATGAGAAAGAGGATGAGTCCAACTCAACCAGGCACTCTATCTCTTTATTATCCCTAATATGACAACTCTTCAACTCATTTGCTTTTTCTAACAGAACTGTTTTATTTAAGCTACCTCTCATGTTTTTACCCTCGATTATCCACAAATACTCTAGGTTATTTGGAAGCACTATACATTCTTCCCCTATCTCGCAATCACGGATTACAAGCTCATATTTACTCCATCCAGTCATGTCTTTTTCATTCCCAAGTAAAAGACTGTAAGTAGTAGCACTTTGGAAATCTTTGAGCTTGTTGACAAAATAATTGAAGTCTTGTATGTCATCAAATTGACATTCTAAAGTCTCCAACTTCTTCAATCTAGCAACGTCTTCAAAATTTTTGACAATTGTAGTTTCTCGCAAACAACATACTGCGAAGTATTGGAGACTGGAAAGGTTAGATAATATTCCTGTTGGAATCTCTTTCAAATTTGGACAAAATGACAAATCAAGATATTCAAGTCTTCTCAACATCCACATGCCTTTAGGAAACACCTCAATCCCTGCCCCGTGCAGGTCCAACTTTTTCAATCCCCTGACGTTTGCCAAGCAAGGCAAGTACTTTAACTTCTTACAAAGCTGTAACCGCAGGGTAGATAGATTTGTCAATTTAGAGAGGGAATTAGGTAGAGTCTCAATAGCAGTGTTAGAGAGATCAAGAACCTTCAAAGCAAGCATCTCTTCAAAAAAGGATTCTGGAATCTCTGACAAATTTGGATTACTTGATAATATCAGAGTTGAAAGGGTTAAACAGTTTGGGGATAGACTAAGAGGAACTTTTAAAATGTTATTTGCCATTAGAGACAACTTCTTAGGATCTTTTACCCAACCATGCTCATCTGGTAGCTCTACCAAATTCATACCAGCTTTTATCATATATCCAAATTCAGGACCAATGCTCATTATAGCCATGTCTCTCACTACATCATGCATCTTAGCACCATCACTACCAACTCTAGATGACCAAAAAGTATCTTTCTCTAATAAGAAATTCTTTTCAAGCCTATCTATAATAGCATGGCCCCTATTATAAGTTGTTTCTCTACTTGGCGACCCATCAATTAGTCCTTCATCAATCCAACATTCTATCAACTCCTTTCTAGAAAACACATAATCCTCTTGAAAGAAGGAACAATAAAGAAAACAATTCTTGACTTCCAAACTATCCAACCGATCAAAACTAAATCTTAATCGCTTGAATATCTCATCATTTGAATCTTTCACACTCCTTACACGATCTCGTAGTTCAGTCAGTGCATTTCTCCATGCATTAACATCATCAACGCCCCTCATGCTCCCAGCTATCAGAACAATGGCCAGTGGTAAGCCAGCACACTCTTCCACAATAAGCTTTAAGATTTCTTCCAACCCTAGAACTTGTAAAACACCTTCCCCAACTGTATCGAGGAATAACTTTAGAGACTCCTCTTCTGAAAGAGGTTTCACTTTAACAATTTTACAACGCAAATAACTGCATACTTCAATTGATCTACTAGTGACAACTACTTTGCACCCATTCTGCGCCTTCGGCTCCGGAATTCCAACTTCTTTAAGAGAGAACTTTTCCCATACATCATCTAATATTAGCACAAATCTCACATTTCCCATTATATCCATTAGTGCTGCCGCTCTCATCATCACTTCTTCATCATCTGGAAGTCTTCTACCCATAGCACCAGCAATCTTCTTTTGTAATTCAAAAACATTGAGAGGATGTGATACAGTAACCCAAATCACTACCTGAAATCTAGTCTCCCAGTGTAAATCATTGTGGAGATTCTTCATGATTGTAGTCTTTCCAACTCCACCAATCCCACAAACTCCAATCATTCCAACCTCATCACCCATCAAGTACCCCCAAATTTCTTCTTTAGTAGAAATTTCCCCCACTAAATTCTCTGTTGGAATTATGACTGGACGAGCTGGAGCTCTCTCAATCACAAGGCCTTCATTGAAAATGCCCCTCTCTTGAATTCTCTTCACCACTTCAACTTTTTTACGCACAAGTCTATCAAGACTGGCACGTTGGAAGTATGAAACTCTGCGCGCCCTTTCTTCAACATCTTTTATGTCTTTTTCGATCTTTCGAACATCTTTAAGCCAGCCCCTCACTTCTTGTGTCACTACTAGCCTCGAGTGAACCTCTGCTTGTATTCTTGATTTAACGTCAATTTTTCTCCTCTTTAGAACCTGACATTCGCTTCTCAACTCATCCAGATCTTCTTCAAGTTTTCTGTGGTGGTCTACATAATTCCAAACTATCTTTGAAATTTCAACAACTGTTTCCATCGATGAATTTCCTAACATGTAATAGTTATGTCGTTAAAATTAATTTTTATATGAAATAAAAATGTAAAAAAAAAAAACAAGTTAATTATCCTTGTTGTGTTGTCAAATGCTTTTTTTTTTTTTTTGGTACATGTTATCAAACACCATTATTATTCAGAATTAGGCTAATTAATTGAAAATTTTCAATTTAATTTGGGTCGGTATCATAATTAACCAAAACTGCCCATTTAAAATTTGGCTAAAGGATTGAATGAGGTCCAAAACTTTCACTAAATTTGCAACTGAGGTCCCAAAATTCTATTGTGCTCAAATAATGTTCTGAAAGAAGGTCCAAATTGGACTGAAATTGTTAGATCTATTAAATTGGCCATTAAAGTTGTTAATTCTAATTGGTTAAATATCCGAAATGAAAGGGTCCCTAGCCTTTCTATTTTATCTTTTAATGACCCTAAAGCTTTCAGTTACCTCAAAATGCCCTTTAAACTTATTTGTCTTGTTGATGTGGCCATTTCTTAGGACCCATAACTAAAAATTAATTTTTTATTTTAATATTATGTGACTTTTATGTGGCTTGTTATAAAAAAATTGCATTATTATTTTTTGGAATAGTAACAAAAAAATTATATCATTTAGTTGAATAAAAAAAAAAAAGAACAGAGGATAGGGGGTATTATTGAGATATCACAAACTCATCATCATTTTTATAGTGAATAATATAAAAGATTAAGTTATTTAATTGATAAATTGAAATCTAAATTTTTACTGTTAATGATTATTGGTTGATAGTGAACTAATGTTTAATGAAATCATTTAATAGTTAATTAGTAAATTATTTAAATTAATTAAATTTAATATTAAATTGTAGGTCCCATAAAATTGCCATATCAACCAAAAAAATAAAAATAAAAATAGAATGGTTCTAGGAGTATTTTGAGGTTATTGAAAGATAAAATAAAAAGGTTATGAACCATTTTGGATATTAATTAAATCAATTAGAGTTAATGACATTTATGATTAATCTAACAGATCTAATGGTTTTTGTCTTATTAGGATCTTATTTGAGAATTTAGATGACTTAATGACCTTATGTGTGCTTAATAGAACTGCGAGACCTTAATTACAAATTTAGTGAAATTTCAAGACCTTATTCAATTCTTAAGCCTTAAAACTTTCATTATAATTTGGTTAATTTGGCTTAAATTTTGTTAGCTTTGTTAAATTTGGGTAGCCGAATTAACTAACGTAATTCAAATAACTAAAATTTTAGAATCCATTTAATGTAGTTGTGGTTTTATGCTTTTGATTTTTTTCATAAATTTTGTAACTCTAAATAAAAACTTCATTCATTTTTATGTGTTTTTACAACATTTCATCATAATTATTATAAATAAAAAAAAAACAGTTTTGACAATATTAAATAAATTTCTAATTTTTGTTATTAACGTTCAAATTTGTTTTAAATAATTTTTAATTTTAATTTTAATTTTTAGTAGTTATAAAATTTATGGAAACTAAATTAGCACTTGAATAGAAAATTTTCGCAACTTCAGAAATCTAAACTAAAAATAAAATGGTTTTTTAACTTGTGTTTTTCAGGAAGGTTAAAAGTCCATTTATTACATTTTTTATCATTAATTTGAATGAAAAATTATGAAAATAAACTTTATTTTAATACCAATATCACATAAAATAATTTAATTAAATATTTGATAAAATTTAAGTCAACTTTTACTTTTTCCATATAAATTTTGATAAAAAAAAGTGCAATAAATCACCCTTAATTTTTTCCCTACTAAGGGCACATATTAAAAAATTTTAAAATAAAAAACTAACAATTTGTTTGAGACTAGTTTTAACATTGGTAAAAAAAAATATAAACTTATATAATAGTATTAAACTATTTATGTTCTTATTTATTTAATAATTTCGAAAATATGTTCTAAAAATACATAAAAATAATCATTTTTAATTTTTGTTTAATGTTACAAAATTTATAAAAATTAAAATAAAAAATAAAAAATTGTAACCGTACTTATCGAAACCTTAGTTGAGTCGGTGAATTTGACACTATAGTATGTTGATTGTTCAAAGAAAGCTTATCAACGCCCATGCCAATAATGGACTCAAATAAAATTTGTTCAATTTGATTTTATCCAGATTAAACCAAAGAAAAAAAAGGGGGAGGGGCGGGAAGAAGAGTTCAAAATATCAGTTGATTAGTTATAATTCAATTATGTTCAAAGCAAGACATAATATGAAAACATGGACTACAAAAGTTGATATGTTAATGATTTGTATCTATTTTTTTCATCTTATATACTTCAACAAAACTTGGGCAAATCAAGATTGAAGATCTAGATAGTATACCTGTAAATTTAACAAACGAAATTGAAGAGATTAGGGATGATAACCAAATTAAACCAAGCAAATTACGAGCACCGGTTGATCTGTTTAACTGCCAGTCTGTTTCTTTGTAAGCAGCGAGGTTGACAAATATTTCCTGAAGGTAAACAAGATTCATATATGATTAATAAAAGAATAACTTACAAGATTTGTTAAGTAGTTATAGATTAATTATGTAAACTCAAATTTAAAGATAAAAGAGTCTAACAATTTGCTAAGATACAATTTGAAAATGGAAAATTTAACAAAAAGTATTGAAAGAAGGGTTATTTATCAAAAGAAAAAAAAAAAGATAATTTTCATTTAATACATACTTTAAAGATAACATAAGTGTTTAGAGGCGAGATTGAATATCTTGATGTATACCTGCAAGTTCAATGGAAGAAATCAATGAAGTGAACACTGATAATCGAAATAGTTAGGTCAAGCAAATTGGAAGCAACCGCAGATCTACGCATCCAATTGCCAGCCAAATTGTGTCTGATAATAAGAAAAGGTGAGACAGCAAAGGAAAAGAGCAAACTTTAAAGAAGTGATTTAACTGGATATTTCCTAGAAGATGCTTGGCGATATAGCAGTGAAATGAATGTATGCAAAGTGGTCCAAAAGGTGCAATTAGGTAAGGGTATTACAATATTCGAATTGAGTAGGCAAGTTGAAACCAATTACAAGAGAGGTTGGTGCAATCTTATCACTAAGATGAGGACAATAACGAAAGTGCAAAAATTAGCCTATTATTACAGGGAAAAGGAAAATTCTAGACATTATAGTATTAAAAATATTAAGATATTTAATTATAATTATTAAATATGTAAAATATATTATATATTTTTAATATTAAAATATTTTAATTTTTTTATTATAAAATAATCATTTATTATACAATCACTACATATTATAACATTAAAAGAAAGAGTTGAGTTTTGTTCAGAGTTAGTGGAAGACGACATCAAAAAAGGAGCCATGAAAACTACCCTTAGAACAGTGGGGACAAGGGGATGGCTCGTAGCTTTCACTGACCCATTCGCTTCTTTTACCTTTCCGTGTGTTTCTTTCTCAACCTTGGATTCCCATCCAATCTCCCCTTGTTTTGTTTTTTTTTTTAACTTCATTTTTCTTTGTATTTTCTTCTTGGGTAAACTATGGCAATGGTTACTCACTTTTACTATGATTTTTAATTTAGCTATTATCCTTTTAAACTTATAAATTTAGTCACTAATCTTAATTTTAACATGCTGTAATCTATCAGCCTCTGTTATTTCTTACAAATTTCATTAAATGATGGCATAGATGATGAAATGGCATTTAATAAAACAAAATTACAATTTAGTTTTAAAAAAATAAATAAATAGGTGACAAAAAAAATGGAGTTGAGAACCAAATTAATTAAAATCTATAAAGGTTAATTATTAAGAGAAATAGAAAGAAAAGGTTAGAAATTAAATATATAAAAAGTTAATAATATAAATTTATTGCTTAATTTATGCAAT
>BPVZ01000005.1:97457-109622 GCA_020521535.1 Rubroshorea leprosula
AGACTAAAAGTATTGCCAAAAGTCCTTTGCCATAAAAAAATGGACTCTGATGCAAAAATGAAATAGAGAATACATAACTACCTAACCAAAGAATGAAACATACAGGGCCATGAGAGTACCCTGCCCAGCAGCTGCATATGCCTTCCCATCAAGTTCTAGTTATGGTTTTTGAAGATCAGCAAAGCTAAAAGACATGGATGAACATGAATCAAAATTGTCCCAAACATGATATCTATATGCAGATCATATTCCTATGGTATAAATATCAGTCTAATTCCCTCACCTTCTTTATATTAATGCCCTCCATCTTGAGGTAGGTCAGAGCAAGTCTGACACAGTGAAAGCATCAGTCGGGATTATGAAACAAGAAGAGCTTCTTTCATAGAAAACTAAGTCAATGACAGAAGGAGAAATCAAAATAAAAGGGAAAGAAGAATTCTTTTACCTGCAGGAGTTGATTCGAGGAGCTTCACTAAGGCAAGTCCCTCAATTCCCTCTCTCCGTTGTCTCCTCCACTTCTTCCAAATAATCATTGTGATCTTTTACAGACATAATTAAACTAACAATAAAGATGTAATCCTTATCATCATAAAGACTATAATTTGCAATTCAAGACAAAAAGAAAAAATTGAGAAAAAAAAAAAAAAAAACACCAAACCCTAAGAGAATACATAACAATATTTAGATTCTGCAATTGATAAAAAGATTGGTTTATTAGATATAAAAACAAAAATTTGATGCAAGTAAAAAGCCACTGTTAATAAGTACCCATTTCAGACAATTTTATTATCTACCATGCATAGGAATTGTTGGAGCCATGGCATGAAAGCTGAAAATGCAATGAAATGAGAGCTGTTAAATGATGCTCCTACATGACTGCAAAGTTGCAGTAAAGTGAAAGCAGCATGGAGCTGCACATGGGCAGCAAGAAATGGCAGCAAAGTTCAACATTTTAGTCAATGCTTTGGGTAGCTAAAAGTTATTGTATTAGGTAGGAAAATATTATTGTTTTATGTGTAGCCTGTGTAGCCTTCCTCTATAAAACAGAAGGAAGAAATTGATGAAAATTGAGTGTGAGAAAACATGGTTTCCCTCTCCAGTTGGGTGAATGTCTGCACCCTTCCATGTTTATGGTTCTATGTCATGTTCATGTTCAAAGTTCTCTCTCCTCCTCTCCTAATCTAGTCTCTCCTCTCTTCCTTAAAACAAAACTTAACATGGTGTAGAAAATCTATTCATTTTCATCCAGAAATATTGCAAAACCAGTTAAATTGTTATTGTTCAAGGGCTTTTTTGGGAGTTTAATGGACAGGGCTTTTTATTTTTTGGTTGATTTTACAAAATAGCTCCTCAATGAACTGTTTGCTTTCAAGAGAATTGACCATTAGAATCAGCTCCTCTAATGCTTAGAAATGGCAAAGAAGGAATATTTAATTATACACCTGGAAGCCTAAATTATGTTGTGTACAGAAACAGAAGCACTTATGATTTCTACTTTTACTAAACACTAAATCCGAACAATGAAAAATTCAGTTCCTTCTAAAATGAATAATACAGCCAATAATCACAATCAGAGAATTTTAGGACCACGTACCAGTCAATTTTTTCTAGTAGGATATGTCACAAAAAGATTACTTATTCTGTTTCTTCCTGAAATTCCAACCCAGAACAACTTACATTGCAGAACCAATATTTACAGTGCAGCAACCTCAAATAAAAAACTCAAATCAATCATAAACCCATGATCAAGTTCCTCAAAATGAACCATCAAAAGCAAGTATAGATTTTTAAGACAAAATCAAGATATATGCTATACAATTTAAACATACAAATTGGAGAAAAAAAAGACATGCCAAAGACTTATGAACAAAATGATATAACTTTCATATCTGTGGATTCCTATACTTCTTCAGCTGCAGAAAAGGAGGTGTCCTTTTGCAGTAAATCAAGTGACAGCAAAATATCCTACATACAAAAGAAAGATTGGCACAATTAGACAACAAAATTTTTTTAAACGACAATCTTGCAAACATTTGATTTCAAGCAAAACAGACCAAGAGCAATATTCATAAGAGCACACCTTGCCAAATTAAGAGGGTTAAATACATAACTTTTCTGAGCTCTTGCTTGCGTGAACCTGAGATACCCACCCCCAACAAATTAAAGTGAAAAAATGAAAAGCAAAAGAAACCAAAAAAAAGAACTCTTTTAGACTATAGTCATAGTCATGTAGACTAATCAAGATGTCATAAAAAAGAAAAATATGTATGTTTATTATCAATTCAATAAACATACCATGTTTAGAACTCTGCTTTCAGTTGAGAGGCAAGCTCTTTCCTGATAAACTTTGAACAGTATCTGGATGTGCAACTTCCATCACATCCATTATCTCCTTTTCACCAGGCAGAGCTATTATATCTGCAATGAATTAATTCCGAGGTAATGGAAGCAAGTTTAAGAAGATAAGGGTATTAATCTTCTAATTTGTGTACAACACCCAATTCTTACAACAGAGGAAAAAAGAGAAAATGAATCTATCCTTATCTAGAGATGACCATCATCGTACTTTATCCAAGCTTGCATAAAAAAGTATGCATTTGAGACTGTGCACAAAATTGGGATTTAGAGCCAATGGTTTGTCTAGCTGGAAATCTGCTACTCTGCTGAGCATAAGCTTCCTTGCCAATGCTTATCTGGCTTCCCAACTGCAGCACAAAAAGCATCAAGTGAATAAATCACATATATGGCTCAACACCTAGAATTGAAGTTTTGATGGTTTTTAGAAGGACAACCTGATTAAACTCATCCAACTCATGTGCAATGAGGAAAAAGAGATCACTGTCAGAGAGATTAGATTCTAGATGGATAGGTGCACTATAGCTCCATAATAGAGATGGAATACGCACTCAAACATATCAGCCACCACAATTCTTCTTCTTTCTGCTTCATACCAATAGATCAGGAACAAAATTAATATCAAATGAAAGGACACAGTAAAATTCAGAAAAAGTTCAAATATAAATGGCAGGCTGGAAAATGACTGGAGAGAAGAGAATGCAAATAGATAGATATTTATCAAGATTCAGAATTTCCAAAGTTAGAAAGAAAACAAATTCAAGGCTGAAGAGAATAAAGGATGAGTCAGCTTAGCTTCACATGAAGTTCTAAATCAACCTTAGTTACTCAAAGAACAATAGTGTAGAATAGCATGATTGCTTATTTCAACAGACTGAAGATTTCCATCATGATACACAGAAGAAAGAGGCAGTGTCCTTTACACTTGAGTCCAGTGCACCAACTGTGACAGCAATGAGCATAGGTTACCCATCATGCATGGTTGGTCAAATGTAATTTCTTCCCCATAATGACCTTCCAAGTTCCAAATCCAAAATCCCTCCTAAGCCACAAAAGGGGATTTTTTACAAGTAAGTCAATTGCTTTCCAATGCTGCCCAATTTGTTAATTTAATCAAATCAATGCAAAGAATGAAAGGAATATCTTTCTAATACAATCCCATCATATGAATGGCGTAGACGTTTGAGATTGTGGATGAAAACAAACCAAAAAAAAAAAAAAAGAAGGAAGCAAAGGCTGCAATTAACAATAAAGACATGCAATCTAGGCTAACTGTAATTAACGGTTAACAACAAAGGCTTAAATAGACTATCAAGAATCAAGAATTAAGCAATAAAATCACAGAAGCAATACAAAGCTTAAATTGAGTTAGAAGAAAGAAGAAAAGAGCTCAATTTCTCAGGATTCAAACCTCTGAAAAATGAGAAAAAAAATTAACGAAGGCAAAAAAAAGGCTAGAACTAAAACAGTTATGAAAACCCATAATTTGACAAAAAGGAAAAATGGAGAACAGAACTTACGAAGACAGGAAGCCATTTCTGGCATAGGTGAAAGACAGAGCTTATGCAAAAAGACAATGAACTCTTTCTCAGATCACCAAATGCAACATCAAGAATTGAAATGAAAAACTTTGAATCACTACATACTTAACAAACTGTAAAAGGCCATATAAAGAATTGAGCAATAGCAGTTAAATTACATTCGGAGTCCCATTTTTCCTTTAGGACCTTCACAATTACCTTTTAGAAACTTTTATTTAATATTTTAATGTGATTATTTAGCTTACATTAGGACTCCCATTCAAACAAATCTATCTTGCTTTTCATGACCATTGGGAGTCCCATTTTTCCTTGAAGACCTACACAATTACCTTCCTTAGAAACTTATAAATCTGATATAAATTATTCCCCTAGAAAACCTCAAGAGTCAAGACTCATCAAAAGAAAAGCAACAGAAAAAGCTTCTGAATGTTAAGTAATGAATGCAAAATAATAATAATAATAACTGAAAACTGTTTCTCAGGGCAGACTGTATGTGAAATTAATTAAATACCCCTGATAAAATAATATAAAAACAAATTTAAGGGCATTTAAGTAATTTTACAGGACAGACTGCATACAGTCCGTCCTGTAAAACATATTTCTCTAATAATAATAATAAATAAATAATAAAATTATAACAATAAAATTCTAAAGGAAATATTAAGTTTATTTGATAGTGTAAAGAAGTTGGATACATGCACTTCATCGGACCCCCCACAGGCACAAAGTTCTGCCTGCAAATACTCCAGCTGTTGACACATCTTTAGCATCTCATTGGTCTTAGGATCACAGTTAACCTATAAATACAGAGAATTAACTCTTAGAAATAGCAAAATATTGCCTATATGTAACTGTAAAATAGAAAAAGAAAGATGGGAGAGGGGTTGTTAATATCTACTTACAACAGGTTTGTTTTGGATATCGTAGGCACGATTTGCATACTTTAAAGTGTTAAGCATTTCCTCAGCATTGATATCAGCTAAACTAATACAGGCTGGTTAAAGAAACATATGAGAAAAAAAATAACAGTAAAAATTAATATCTATGAACAAAACTAAAGAAATAAAGTTGCGGAGAAGGAGCTGGAAATAAAATAAACATTTCAGACCACAATTGCACCACCCATAGAACGCAAGAAAAATATGAGAAATGCTTTATAAGTATTCCCATGAAGCATATTCCTAACCCAGTGAAGAAGTCAGCATGCACAGGATATGTTGTTAAGGGGCAACCAAAGAAGCAGAAATTATACTTTTCAGAAATAATAAGGTGCAAGATTTAAGGACAACATAAGAGAAATACGATGGAAGGTAGTCTAAGCTATCATGTATTGAGACAGTAACGAATAAACAGAAAATGCTACTCACCTATCATAACAGCTCTATGCTGTTACCACCAAGTGAATCCTGCCAAGTGAATAAAAAAAAGCTACCAAAGATGTAGTTTTCAGTAAAAGTAAAATAAAGAACAATAATTTAGAGTAGAACAAAAAACAACTTAAGCTATCATGATCTAATATAATAGACTTCACAAAAACTTTTGTTGTTCACTTTAATTTGTAAATTTTATCACATATAACAAAAAAGAATAAATGAATACCATTTCAAGTCATATAAATTTATAATGTGTAGTTTAAGAATCAATAAGAATCAATATCAGTTAAGGACATAAAGACCCTGCACATGGAGATAAAGCTCAGATAAGTCCCTG
Source organism: Rubroshorea leprosula (assembly GCA_020521535.1). NCBI lineage: Eukaryota > Viridiplantae > Streptophyta > Magnoliopsida > Malvales > Dipterocarpaceae > Rubroshorea > Rubroshorea leprosula. Next base: position 103,064 of record BPVZ01000005.1, read on the forward strand.
CCATCATATAACACCCAAATGACTTGTTTTAGTTTATTTATCAATTTTGTTAACCCTTTTCATCCATCACTGCTGCCTTGCCCCCTTGTCAGCCCTAAAACACACTCATACAAGGAAGAAAAAAGGGAGAAAAGCACAGCCAAAACTACCTTCATTATACAAATTCGTTAATTGAGCCAAGGACTACAGCCATAGTCCAAAACTCCTGCAATCGCACATCAAAGGTGACAAAAAAGATTGGAGAATAGAATTGAGGAAAGAATGGGAAAGAAGAATTAGAAGATATTATGGCTACCAAATCTCTCTCAACATCTCTTTCCTCACCCTAAACTCTTCCACCTATTTCCTTCTCACTGGCAGTCTAGACTGAGTAAATAAAGACAACTAAGAGCACTTGAACTGCAAATAGAAAATGGAAAACAAAAAACTAAAACTCAGTCTAAATTTCGAATATGCATAAAAGAAAATAAAAATTAAGTTAAATAGCATCTAAGTTTTAGCAAACAAAGGTTTACTCTTGTCTCTTGTTTTCTTTTCATAGCTTATATCCCCTTGATTGACGATTACCTCCCTACAAAATCTGAACTATCCATAAAATCTAAGCCACCCAAACAGGAAAATGAAAGACAAAGAATGAGATATTTTCAAATAAAGAAGCTCAAGAGTCGTACCAATAGATCAAGATTTTGATTGATGCATCACCATTTTACACATTGAAGAAAAAAATTAGATTGTAACATAAAAAAGGGTGTCGAGTGATCAATGACACGGTCACCCCCACCAGAAATAAAACTAGTGTCAAGTTCAAGGGATAAAAAGAAACCCACCCATCATCAATCTATTTGCCTAGCTATGGATGCTTAAGTTGCCGGAAAGCATAAAAAAGCAAAAAATCTGCAAGTATGAAACTATAGAAGTAACTAAAAACTAGAGAATAATAAGGAGATGCTACCTTTGAAGCCTCTTCCATCCTCAGTAGATGAGAGATAGAAAACAGTGAAACGACAACGTCTGTTTCTCAGGCATTCTGAGTACAGTGATGGGCCTTTATAAAAATGGTGGAAATGACACAAACCCAATCAAAAAACACTGTGAAGGACTTTTGTGGTTGTTAAAAGGACTTGCCCTTTATATTTTTGCTGGAGGTGGATAGACTTTGTCAGCCACTCAGCCGACCAAAACAAATTATTAATTTCAGGATATATAAAGAGGAATGCTAAGGTAATCGCCCTTTTCCCTACTCGCTGCATCACTCTCTCTCTTTTCACCACGTACCTTATACAGCTATACTCTTAAATTAAAAAAGTGAAATCGGATGCAAAATTTTTACAAGACTGTGGATCTTGCATGCCATAATTTTCTTCTTCTTATCTTTTCCTTAGTTGAAATTTTTCCTTTACTCTTTAGTGTTCATTTCTCTCCCTAGGTGAGCAAAATTATATCTTCAAATCTTGTTTCGCCGGTAATTGGACTACCATGTTCTTGCTCTCTTTGTTTTTGATCTTCAAATATTATTCTATTATTTCTTCTTTCTTTCTACCTTTCACTCTATTTCCCTCTTTTCTTCAACAATCTAGAGGGATAGAATTTTTAAAATCTTTTGAGAGTGATAATTATTGAAAAAGGAAGAAACAAGAAAGGCCTATTTTGCTATGGCTCAGCCCCAGGCTCCCTTCTCACCACTGCCGTCGATTCTGTTATTGGCTTGGTCATTGGATCACCACCTTCTAATCCTAATCTCGTTGGCCACTACTTCACCGCCGACTCCTCCTGACTTACCTCCGAGTCCACCTGTAAGGTCAACTCACTTACCTCCGAGTTCTAGATTTAGGCTTAGCATTTGGAGCCCTTTTGCACACGCACGTATGTACATCCCATAATAGATTCACTACAAAACAAATGTTTTCTTATATATTGAGTTTAAGATTTAAATTTTAGAATAACACTTAAAAAAATTATTTCTTTTAAATGCATCAGGCAATGTGGATGGTGAGCTTTTAAGATTTGCTCGAATAAGGATTATTCTCATTGCGAAAAAAAAAAAAAAAACGCATAGGTACATAGAATGGCGGATGATAGTTCGTAAAGGTTAAAAAATCTATTCGGTTTCATTGTTGTAAACCGTTTATATTATTGAGGATATTTAATGACTAATATTTTTGTTATTTATAATTTAAACATTATTAGCAGTTAGATATTACTTATCAATTATAATTGGTTTAAAATATCTAAATTAATTAAATAAATCAAAGAATTAAATAACTCAATAGTAATCTCCTTTCAGTAATAATTTTCTTTTACGAGAAGTAAAAAGTCTATAGTTTAAGTCACATAATTTGTAATTAAAGTAAATTAAGAAACGGGAGAGAGTTGCCTCGTCTTGTGAAAGTTAAGATAAAAAAAATAATTAAATGAAACAATGCTTTTAAAAATGATTGATATTTATTATTATTATTTATAATTTAAATATTATTAGCAATTAGATATTACATATCAATTATAATTGGTTTAAAATGACTAAATTAATTAAATAAGTCAATGACTTAAATAACTCAATGGTAATATCTTTTCAGTCGTAATTTTCTTTTACGAGAAATAAAAAATCTTAAGTTTGAATCTTATAATATACCGGTTGAGTGAGTTAAGAAATGAGAGAAATACCTCATATTATGCAAGGTGAGATTAAAAAAAAATTAATTAAACGAAACAAAGCCTTTAAAAGTTTTTTTTCTTTTTTTAATTAGCCAAATAAAAATTTAATTAAAATGAAGTATAAGAGATATTTCTATCCATAATACAAAATCCATACACTACACCATGTATCAATCATATCTTTTAGTACACTAAGTTAAATCGTAAAATGTAGAGATAAAAATTTATGAACATGTCAATGAAGGTCACTAACATTTAAATTGGCTGAAAGTAAGTGCTTTATTGAGCAGCAAAATTTTCCCACAGAAATCAATTACCCATTACCCTCAAAAGGGTCTTCATTGAAATTTGGGAAGAAAACTAATATTAGAATCAATGCTATAAATGTTAGTATCAATTCAGCCAACTAAGTATGACTATAGCAAACAGAAAAATATTTAATTTCTCCATAAATCTAAAAAAAATGTAATAACCTATTGCTTCACAATCACCAATAATTTAATTACTTTAATGATAAATTTCTTTAGTGAAATTAAGGGATGTTAAATTTGAGTCACATAATATGAATCCAACCAAAATTTAAATATTTAATTTATAATCATAAATCATACTTATTTATCATTTTTAATTTTAGCTCAGTATTTAAGTTTAATTATTCTAAATCAAACCCAACCTAAAATTTTTTTTGACATTAACCCAATTTTTTAAAATAGTGTTTTTTAAAATAATAAAAAAATAATTAAATTAATATTATAACATAGATTGTGGGGGCAAAAGATCCTCACAAAAATTGCCAACATGAAAAACCCCCCATAGGGATCATTGTCTCTATAATTTACAAAAACAGAAATGTCCCAACTTCCTGAGCGCAATTGCTATCTCTAATTTTATTTGCAAAAACTTTCTTCATCAGCAAGAATCACTTTCCCTTTGTGTTTTTCTTTTTTTTTTTTATACGACTTTCCCTCGTTCTTATAAGATAGAATATATAGGATGGGATTCAAATAAAAAAAATTATAGGATGGGACAACTAAAATAAAAGGTTAAAAAAAAATGGATAGGGTGGGTCAGGTATCACCAGCCCTTTTCCAAGTCTAGCCTGCAAAACTACTGGGCTTTAAATCCGTAAAACTTTAGTATGGGCGCGTTAGCATGGACGAAAAACCCGTATTTTTTGTTCTCCTTATTCTATAAATTATAAATCCTAATCTAGGGTTCCTGTCTTCATTCCAACTCCAACGTCGACCAAGAGATAGCGCCAGTGTACCTTCTGCATTGTCCCCTACCTCTTCTCTCCGCCCTCAGCGCTCCTCTTACTAAGGTTTTCTTCACGCTCCGTGCTCGTTACTGGTTTTATGCTTCGATTTGCTGCATATTTCACGCATATGGATTTTGTTTAATTAGTCTCATATTCGTGTTAGGAGGTAGATTCTAAATCTTCCAATTGCATGAGTTCTTTTCTGTTTGGTTGCCGGAGAAAATGATAAGGCTTGTAAATTCTTTATTCACTTAGTTGATGCTAACTACCTGGTCCATTTGCTGCATCCTGAGATAATTTACTTGTGCCAAATTAGTAAATTCTATAGTGTTTGAGGCAATAGGATCATAGTTTAACATTTCTGCTGCTGCTTGCTTTCTTAGCTTGTCGCTGCCTATGTATAGGTATGGAAACTGCTGTGGCTCCCGCTATAGAAACTGACTATGATGTCAAGCTATTCAACCGGTGGGACTTCGACGTTGAGGTGCGTTATATGAATTGTTTATGGCTTGACTGCACGTTTGTACACCCGGACATAACTCAAGATTGGATAAAAATTAATCTTAAACTACTATAACCCACATTTGGTGTTATATAAAGATTGGACAAATCATAACCTACACTTTATCTCATCCCAGCCAATTGAGTTAAAAGTTATCCCACCTCCCCATGGGATTACTTGGGATGGGATTTCATTTTTGTGGGCTTTACACAAAATCTCACTCTTGCCCTCCTCTCTCTCTCTCTCCCTCTCGTGACTAGAACTCTCAAGTCTTAATATCTTGTTACATGTATTTTTTTAATTTTGTTTTTCAAAATTTAAATATAATCATTTTTTAATAAATTATTTAGATGAATTTAATTTTGGATTGTTCTTTTTATATTATATAAATACAATTTTTTAGTGGACATTTTTAATAAATTTTTTTGATAAATTAACATGTTTTTTAGGTTTACAGATTTTTTAATTTATGTAGATATTTTGTTTTATGTAGATAAATTTTAATAATCATTGAAAATTTTTAAATATTTTTATATTGACAAATTTTAGTGACTTTAAAATTTTTTAAATATTTTGAATTATGGATATTTTTATCTATATATTATAAAAATTATGAAGATAATCCCATATAATCTTACCTATTGCCTAATTAAGTATAGAATAAATTTTATATTCAGTCCAAAGAAACACCAAACATGAAATTAAATTTTATTATGTTTTCCAAACCAGTCCAATCGAGTTTCAACCTATTAATTATATCCAATCCAATCCCATCCCATCCTGCACTACAAACATGCTCTGATAGAATAATGTTGTGTGGTTATTATGTTGATTGATTTATAATCCCAATGGTTCATTCTGCTAATTTTATATAGTTAGTTTAAATTTGTTGCTAAAATACATTTCGTAAATGGTTTCCTGTGCCCCACTTGGCAATCTATGTATCTCTTGATATGTATATACAATAATTATAATCTCATGAATATGTGTCTCTGCATGAACAACTCGAAGTTGAGGTGTTGAATCTTATGTGTCTATTTTTTGCAGATTTAAAAAAAAAAAAAAAGGGGGGGAGGGTTGTATCTTTTGCTAATTAAAAGTCGGGGTTTTGAATTGAGGTGTTGAGAAAGGTTAAAAAATGAGAAGTCGGGCCTTTTGTGGATTTAGGAACTTGGGCCTTAGATGATCCAATCCACTTTTTTCTGGGCTGATTGAGATGGCTGACTGATTTGTCATGGATCAATTTCGGTTGTGGTAAGTATTGTTTTTTGTCCATAATATTTAGAGTTACTTTCAAATTCATCCTCAACCTTAAGACTTTTTCTTTTTGCCTTTTTCGGTAAATAAGAGAAATATATAGATTAGCTAATGGGCAGCAACTAAGCGAAAATACAGTTCCGATAGACTCCGAATTCAACATAAAAAGAGAGTTACAGAGGGCTCTCATCCAAAATAGCGAAGTCAATAGGAGAGGAAATTCCAAACTTTTGCCAAAAAATCTGTTGGCTTATTTGCTTCACTATAGATATGGCTAACCATACGGTCAGCAAACCTCTTTTATTAGGGACCTGCAATTAGCAATCAATGAATCACATAAATGTCAATCCGAATTAGCAGAATCGATGAGAAATTTTTGCGGCCTTAGAATCAATTTCGAGAACAAGATTAGTGATCCCCAGTTAGTTGCAATTTTCAGTCCATCTCGAAAGGCCTAGAGATTCTCAACCTTTAAGTTGCGCAACCTTTAAGACTACAATGTAGTTTTCTCAGTGGTGGTTAGTAGGGTGTTTATATCCAAATTAACCCGATTAATTCGAACCAATTTAATCCAATTTAATTCAATTTAAAACCAATTAAAACTAATATTTAGTTGAAGTAATTTAGATGAATCTCAATGGGGGTGACTCAATGGTTAAAACTTGAGACTTCAACTTTGAGATTTCAAATTTGAATCTGGAGTCGAGTGAGAAGAGATTTAGGAAAAGAGAGGAGCCATCCCTCTAATATAATCCATTCAAATGTATTATAAAAAAAAATTAGATAAAAAAATAGAAACCAGTTAAATTGGTTTGATTATTAGTTTTGCTCTATGAAAATTGAAAAACCAACTGAACTGATAATCCGATTTTAATAGAATTAATAAAAAA
>BPVZ01000005.1:147714-168178 GCA_020521535.1 Rubroshorea leprosula
TCCTGTTGTTTGTGGTGGCATCTTTTATTTTGGAATTAATCTTTACTATATCATTAAAATGCTTCAATTTGACTCAAATATCTGCTTTGGCCGGGAAGAAAGCAGAAGCAGTATATATATATGGTTTTAGGTGATACTGCTTATTGAATTTCTTTTGTGTGCCATGCTTTCATTTGGTTGTTAATGGATATGACATTCAAGGCTTTGAAATTGTTTTGTTTTTATTTTTTATTTTGAATTTTCTTGTAATGTGCTTGCTTCTCTTAAACAGCTTTGTGCATCAACAACTAATCCTTTTAAAGATTTTTTTATAAATTTAGGTTCTGTTTAGTATACGGTTGTGGTTTTTGGTTTTAGTTTTTATAAAGTTTGCAACTTTAAACAAAAAGCTTGTTTGGATTGGTGTGTTTTGCCAGCATATTATTATGATTATTAGAGAAATAAGAACAAAAATAGTTTTATTACTATTAAATAAGTTTATATTTATAAATTTCAGAGTTAAAATTTGTTTTAAACAAATTTTTAGTTTTTAATTTTTAGTTTGGTTTCCAGTATTTGCAAGATTTATGAAAACCAAAGATATAAAACCATACTAAATAGAGCCTTAGATTTGGGAAAATTTCTCTCTATCGTACTGTCATCAAGTTCATAGAAGGACAAAATAGAACTGTTGTTTGGTTTTGTTCATGTCATTCTGAACATGTTTTGTTCAACCTTTAAGTGCTTTTGGAAAGTCTCAAGACTCAATGCTTAACTGTTTTCTTGACATTTTACAGACTCACAACATCAGTTCGAAGCAAGAGAGAGTGACTGGGGTTTCACATCATTTATGCCTCTAAGTGATCTTTCCAACCCTAAAAGAGGCTATATTGTGAATGATACGGTCATTATTGAAGCTGAGGTAGTGCCTGGTACAGTTCCTGCCACCCCAGTGGCATCAGAAGACGGAGCAGGCAAGATACCAATCAAAATTGCTTGTAAGCATCCTCCAATATTTGAAAGACTACTAACTTTTCTTCTACAGGCCTCAAGAAATCTGCCAAGAAGCCAGCTGCTAGCAAAAAGGTCTCCCCTTTAACCAGTCCCCTGATAGAAACAGCTTCACAAACTGAGACTGGGCAACAAATAGAGGATGAAGAAGAAGAATACAAGCAAGAAGCCACGCTGGAAGAAAAAGAAGACAAAAAAGAAGAGCCCGAAGAAGAAGCTACTGATTCTACTCCCTCCAATAGGAGCTCTCTTCCTCCACAACCAAAGGTCAAATGCAAAATGCTTCCCTTGAGACTTGTAGAGAAGAATTTTAGAATCAATAGACCTAATAAATTGATTGATCTTACACAGGATTCCATTGGTGAATCAACATCTATTGCAACTGAGACCCAGCTTACTCCCGAAAAGGTAATTCTACTGCTTTGCTATGTGTTTTTCATCCTTACTTCAGTTACTAATCAAGCTTGATTCCACATTTACAGACTTTGAATCATGAGGTGGGAGTCCTGGATGAAGACTTTGAGAAAGAAATCTTTGCGAGGCTGGAGCTTCTGACAGATCTCCGGACGAAAGAAGAACCTGTCACCCCTGGCAAAGGAAAAGCAACAATGGAGACGGAGACCATAGATTGGATTGAAATACCAACTCAGGAAGAAATAAATCGAGCAACCTCTATCATCCAAAGCTTGATAAAATGTAATCCCTCTGAAATCTGCCAGGAGCTAGATCAAAAAGAGATACTAGATGCAGCCCAAACACTTAGCCAGGTTCCAAGTCTCCCCGCATCTCATCGCCAGTTCTGGACAGATTTCCCTTCTATCCTTGAAGACTTCAGTCAGCGATTCAACAATAAGCAAAAAATAGTGACAGAAGCAATGGCAGCTCAAAAGAAGATTGAAGACGGAACTACTACCTTAATCCACAAAAAGGAGGAATACCTGAAGACCAAGGCTGAGCATGCTCTCCAATCCAAAGAATACCAGGACCTCCTGAGTGAACTGAGCCAGATTGAGGCTCGTCTAGCTGAGTTAAGGAACCTCATTCCAGAAAAGAAGAGCACTGTGGACGTCCTCACAAGCACCAGGTCAAAATTGCTGGAAGAGTTAGATGTTGAAGGAAAACAAATAATGGCAGAAAAGAAACAAGCAGGTGACGTGGCAGAAGCAGCAAAGCTAGCCGCTGAAGATGTACAACAAATGAAGAAGGTATGGGAGAGCTGGAAGGACCTCCTCCCCTAAAATAATCCCTTTCATGTCTTTGGCCATGTGGTATCTGAACAATATCTTCTAGGATATCAACTTCTATTTTCATAAGTGATGTTACATCTGATATTACTATCATGCATGCTTGAAATTTAGCTGCCATTTCTTTTCAACTTTTTCTTCTTTTTTTTTTTTTTTTTGTGAAACAACGGTTGAGGGCAGGGTTATGGCCATACAAAATACAATAGCTGTATTTGGTTTGTTTGGTTTTATTAGTTTATAGTTAGTTAATATGTTTGAAATATAAATTTATAAGTTAATTGCCCTCAAAGAGTATTTCACATGTTTAAGAGTTTGAAATTTTAAATTAGAGATAATGGGTTTCAAATATTGAAATATATGAAGAGAAATCAAGAGAAAGGGAGGACTATATCCTATTACATGAGCTATTATCTTGCATTTATAAGTTATTTCTATTTTATCAACTATTATTATTAATTAAGAATTACTATTATCAATTGTTTTGAAGAACAAAATTAAATAAACTTATTGTATATTTATGCAATCTTCATAATTGTTTATGTAAGAATATTCCCGGCAGTCAAAGGTGCCTAACTTCAAAAAAGAAACTCTTTCCAACGAGAGAGAAAAATTCAAACCCGTGGATGCTCCATCTGCCGTGTTGCTCAAGGAAAGCATTAAGATTGAATTTAGTACTTAAATTTTACAATTTTTTCTATATTTATTTATTTTTTTGGTTAACTGCTTCACATGTTTCTTGTTAAGAAAATTTATAATTTATTATATACAGCATTCAAATTTTAATTTTATAGCAATTTTTGACTTAATTTATAAGTAACTTTTTTTTGTAATATAAACTAATGCTTAATCTTTTATGACTTTAACTAGGAAAACAATAATTCTCATGGTAACTTCTTTAAATAAAATCATCAAAATAATCACATATTATTAAATTAAATGAAGAAATATATAAATTTAAAAACTCTATTGAATGAAAAGGCGTGAATCATAAATTCTATTATATATATAAAAAAATATCTTCTAAGATATCTGTAATCCCAGCTAACTATCCCTCAATTCCTAAAATATAAAACTCATTTCATTTCTTTTATAAAAATGTGAATGAAATTTTCAATATAGATAAGCTGTTGTGCAGAATAAACAAGAGTAATATAGTGCAGAACAATAAAAGAGAGGGAAGAGAATATCAAGCTGTGATTTATAGTGGTTCCTTCAACCCGGAGTACGTCCACTCCCCAAGCCTCCTTACTCGAGAGTTCAATCCACTAGAAATCTCTTGCTTACGGGTGCAAGATTAAACCGGAACAAACTCTTGCTTCCGGGTGCAAGATTAAACTCTCACAAGTGAATCTCAACTCACTCAACCCTTTCAAGGATTATCCAAATCTAAAAAGAATACAAAACCCTTGTAAGACAATTAACTCAAAAGCTCACAAGAAGAGAAGAAGAAGGAGATCCAGAACACTTTCAAAAACAAACTTTGTTTTTTTGTATTGCTAGAGCAGTTCGTCCTTCTTCATTCATGCAATTTTGATTTTTGATGTCCTTTTAATAGTTGGTTAGGAACCTTGCAATTAAAACCCATTTAGCCTTTCAAAGCCTCCTCACAATTGCCCCGATTAGGTTCCACCTATTTTTTTTGACTTGTCTTGGAGATTGCTAAGACATTTGGATCCCCTATGACTCATTAAGAATAAATGGATAGTTGAGTTGTCAAAATTTACCCTTCCATAATTTTTGCTTCGAAGCTAGAAATAATGGTTCGAACCATTTTTGGAAAAAAGAAATTCGGGATTGGTTCGAATCAAATATAATTGATTTTGATTCGAACCCAGAACTCTGAACAAGGAGGATTTGATTCAATTCTAATCATGGGAAAAGATTAAAATCTTTGAATTAATTTTCCTACACATTTAGTACAAAAATAAATTAAATTTTTTTAAATCATGGTTTTAAATTATCATTAAAATACAAAAAGGACCTAACAATATCAACTTCTATTTTCCTAACTGATGTTACATCTGATATTACCATCATGCATGCTTGAAATTTAGATGCCATCTCTTTTGAACTTTTCTTTTTTTTTTTTTTTAACAAAAAACAAAAAACAAAAAAACAACGGGTGAGGGCAGGGTTATGGCCATACTGATAATTATTAAGGCCATACAAAATAATATAGTCGTAGTTGGCTTGTTCGAATTTATAAGTTTATAATTGGTTGATATGTTTGAAATATAAATTTATAGGTTAATTGCCCACAAAGAGTGTATCATATATTTAAAAGTTTGAGATCATATATTTAAAAGTTTGAGATTTTTAGTTAAAAATCATGAATTTATGTATTGAAACACATGAAAAGAAATTAAAAGAAAAAAATGATTATTTTTTATTATATAACGCATTATTATTTTTGTTTATAAGTTAATTTTTAATTTATCAATTATCATTATTAGTTAATAATTATAATTATCAATTAATTAATAGCACTTGAACCTTCATGCCCAATAACAACAAAACCATATTAAAATGTATTCCTTTCCTCCTAAGTAATGGTTCGAATCTGGTTTTTATAAATATGTTAAAAAAAAATTATCAATTAATAACGGAATAAAATACTCTTATTGTATGTTTATTTTATCTTAATAATTATTTATGTAGGAATATCACCAGTACTTAAAGGTGCCTAACTTAAAAAATGAAACTCTTTCCAACACAAAAAAAAAAAAAAAAAAAAAAAAAAAAAAAAAAAAAAAAAAAAAGCGAGAGAACAATTCAAACCTGTGGATGCGCCATCTGCCGTGTTACTCAATAGAAGCATTAAATTTAGTACTTACATTTTACAATTTATTCCATATTTATTTATTTATTGATTAACAACTCCACACGTTTCTTGTTAAGAAAACTTATAATTTATTATATACAACATTCAAAATTTAATTTTATAGCAATTTTTGACTTAATTCATAAATAACTTTTTTTTAATCTAAATTAATGCTTAATCTTCTATGACTTTAACTACAGAAAAATAATTCTTATGATAAATTTTTTAAATAAAATCATCAAAATAATCATATATTATTAAATTAAATAAATAAATAAATATAATTTAAAAACTCTATTGAATGAAAATGTGTGAATCATAAATTCTGTTACATTTATAAAATAAGATTGTGTGGATTATTTTACAATATAAAATCTAATGAGACGTGCAATAAAAAAAAAAATCAAAAAGATGCTGAAAAATTAAAAATAATGTAACGCACGTGACCTCCGCAAGCTGCCACGTCACTCATTTGCACGTCACCAACCTCACTACGTAACGTGTCACCGTCTCATTTGCTTCTTCTCCATTAGCATTCCCGCAGACAACAGCAATCTCTGCCTTCCCCAAACTACCCCAGACTTTTCACCTAAATTCCACTCCTACCATCCCCCTGTAAAACTCAAGGGCCTTTCTTCTGCGTTAGTCTTCCCTCCAGTGCCCGCTTCTTCTTCGTCTCCCCAATCTACTGTTAATTTCTCTGTCTCCGGCATCGACTCTCCATTTCCGGATCGGCAGGTCGCTGTACCTCCATCCATGACGATGATGGCAACTCCACCGTTAGACGTACATACCGTCTTTGTTCCTTCTGTTTTTATACTTGTGTTGATATTATCTGCACATCTGTTTTCCTGTTTTAATTCTCTCTGTCGATGCTTTGAGGTGTTCGGTTGTCGCCTGAGGCTTTGGTTTCTGATTGGAACAATGTTGATTTGACGTGAATTATGAGGGATCATCTTGTTTTTCATGCATTTGAGTGTGATGTTTAGGGTTTTGATTCGGTGAGAAAGGTTTTGCACTGATTTTTTCGAGTTTGGATTTCGCAGCAAGAGGACGAGGAGATGCTTGTACCGCATTCTGATTTAGTCGAAGGTCCTCAGCCTATGGAAGGTGTGTTTTTGGCGTTACTTTCCTATTTAGGTTGCAATTCACTTCATGTTTTCATAAAACTTATGCTCAATGACAGTGATGTATCTTGATTGATTCAAGATTGCTGTTTTTGTTTTTGTTACAGTGTTAAAGAGTGATATATAATTCGACTGTTTAGGATAGGATGTTAGGGTTTTGAAATTCTTTCTTTGCTGTTTTTTTTTTTTTTTTTTTTTTTTTTTTTTTTTTTTTTTTTTGGCGTGAGTAGTTTCACAAGTGGAGCCTGCCAGTACAGTTGAGAATCAGCAAGTGGAGGATCCTCCATCCATGAGATTCACATGGCCAATTGAGAATTTTTCTAGGTTAAACACCAAGAAGCACTATTCGGACATATTCATTGTTGGTGGTTATAAATGGTAAGTGTCATTCTTTATTTTCTTTCATGTAAGCTTATTGTTTACTGCCATGTATTTGATTTGGCATGTTGCTATATGCTGTTTCTCATTTGACCTTTTGCAGGCGGATACTTATTTTCCCAAAAGGAAATAATGTGGATCACTTGTCTATGTATTTAGACGTTGCAGACTCTGCTATATTGCCATATGGCTGGCTTAGATATGCACAGTTTAGCTTGGCTGTGGTTAATCAAATTCATCCCAAATATTCCATAAGAAAGGGTACCTTTATACTGTTCCTGTTGTTGAGATTTTTCTACTATTAAGTTTATTATTTTTTATGGTGGCACCTTTTATTTGAAATATTCCTTTTGTCATACTTTAACATGCAAATGCTTCAATTTTATGCCAATCTTGCTGTGCCCCAGAAAAAAAGCAGTATGTATGTTTTTAGATGGTGCTTATTGCTTATTGAACTTCTTTTGTGTGGCATGCTAACATTTGATTGTCACTGGACATGACTTTTAAGTTTTTGATATTCTTTGTTTTATCTATCTGTTTTTACTCTTTTGAGAACAGGGTGACTTAGAGAAAACCATGGGACTTTGAAGTTATATATATTTTCTTTATTCCACTTAGGAAGGAAATAGGTTCTTCTTTGGGATTTTGATTATCATCAATTACCTTCCAAGTCTGAAGTGAATTTGACAAAAACATTATTGAACTCTGGACTCCATACTTGCCAATAAAATAGCATATTCCCCATACATTCAAACTACACTTTCTATTTGTAGATCCTCTTTCCAATTTCCATATCACTGTCTAGATTAATACAACTAAAACAAAGTTCACTTCTTCTAAAAGCTCTGTTCTAATGAAGTGGTAAAACCACCTGCAGTAAGAGGATTTTATTCTTTTTCTTAAATTCAGAAGGAAATTTACTATAGCAGTTGTGTCTCTAAGGAATTCGCTTGTAATGTGCTTGGTTCTCTTAAATTTCATTCTGTTAAGATAAAATGGACCTGTCATCACTTTTTACTCTGCTAGCTTAAACAGCTATGTGAATGAACAACTTGTCCTTTAGAGATGAGTTTTGAAAATTAGTTTTGCAAAAATTTTCTGTATTGTGCTGGTGCTTGCAAGTACATGCATGAATTTAGAAGCAAATTGGATGGTTTCCTCTTGATTGGTATTTGGTAACTATCCAGTTTTTTCATTGAAAGCACTCTGGCTTTTATTGAGTGTCATTAACTTCAAAGGGACAAAATAGAACCTTTTCGTGTGACGTATAAGTGACGTTGTTTGTGCCTTTCCCAACATGTTGTGGTCAATCTTAAAGTACTTCTGGAAATTCTCATTATTTTAATGCTTCACTGTTTTCTTGACATTTTACAGACACACAACATCAGTTCAATGCAAGAGAGAGTGATTGGGGTTTCACATCATTTATGCTTCTGAGTGATCTTTATGACCCTAGTAGAGGCTATCTTGTGAATGATGTGGTCATTGTTGAAGCTGAGGTTGCTGTCCGTAAGATCCAGGATTATTGGTCATATGATTCAAAGAAGGAGACTGGTTATGTTGGACTTAAGAACCAAGGCGCAACTTGTTATATGAATTCTTTATTGCAAACACTGTACCATATACCATACTTCAGAAAGGTGTGGACTGTGGAGGCTGTTTCATATTTTCTTTTTGTATGCTCACAATGGTTGAGTGTGTATTTCTTCTGGGGAGAGAATCTCATTTTTCATTCAATATATTCAGGCTGTGTACCACATGCCAACAACTGAGAATGACATGCCTACTGGAAGTATTCCTTTGGCACTTCAAAGTTTATTTTATAAGCTTCAATATAATGACACCAGTGTTGCAACAAAGGAGTTGACAAAATCTTTTGGTTGGGACACGTATGATTCCTTCATGCAACATGATGTACAAGAACTCAACAGAGTTCTGAGTGAGAAGCTTGAAGATAAAATGAAGGTATTGCTTTCTTTCCCTTTTTCCTTTCTAGGTGGTCTTTGTGCATCTATTTGAATATAATTGTTCTTTTCTTTTTGGTCCAGGGAACTGTTGTAGAGGGGACAATACAACAGTTATTTGAAGGTCACCATATGAATTATATTGAATGCATCAATGTAGATTATAAATCTACAAGAAAGGAATCCTTTTATGGTATTTATTATTTACCAAAGTTTAAATTGTCTTAATGTTTTTAATGTCAGTGCTTAACACTGTGATGTTCATGGAACATTGCAGACCTTCAGCTTGATGTCAAAGGCTGCAGAGATGTTTATGCTTCTTTTGACAAGTATGTGGAAGTTGAACGCCTTGAGGGTGATAACAAGTATCATGCTGAAGAACATGGCTTGCAGGTTTGTTAGCATTTAAACCACTTGTTTTCTTGACTTTTAAGCACACATTAGAGATTATTCATACATTGAATTTTGTAAGTCTAGCAAATAATTTTTAGGTTTGAAATGGTCTACCCCTCGAAGAAAACATTCAACCATTCTGCTGGCACTGACTGGACAGAGTGATCTGATTAGTTTATTTGTGTTAACTCCTTCCTGTATATGTAAGATAGTTTCTGTCGGGACTCATAAATATCTCCAGGATATCCAGGTTCTTGCAAAATATTAGTGCAAATATTTAGTTTGTAATCATCTCAGCTGAGGCTCTGTTATGTTCCTCTTATTCACCAAATACTCTAGTTATATATTTCATAAAGTCTAATTACATGTGCTTAGTCAATATGAAGGTCTAGCTAGAGATATTGTTTCTGGAATCCAATTGGAAGACTTGTTGGTTGCCTAAGATGTTCTGAATATAATTAAGTTATGTGCTCTTTTTACCAAGGCTTCTCCATTGTTACGTTGCCACTCTACTTATTTGACATCCTTTGAATTTCTTGTACAATCCACTGTCTTAGAAAGTTTTGCTATATGCTTGAAATTTCAACCATTTCAGGATGCAAAGAAGGGTGTCTTGTTTATTGACTTTCCCCCCGTTCTTCAACTTCAACTCAAGCGGTTTGAATATGATTTTATGCGGGACACCATGGTGAAGGTCAGTATTGGAAATTAGTTCTTTAACTTCAAGGCAAGATTGCATCTTATAATTTTCTATTGAGATGCTTCAGCTTGTTTAAGGAATCGTTAGTGTTTCTTATAATTGAAATATATCCTCTTTTTTTGTATGAAGTGATTGTGCTAATAGTAAATAAGGGGTTTTGTTAAGTAAATTTGCTATGTAAATATTTAGAGTAATATTGTCTGCAACAATTTCACATCTTTGTTTCCAACACTTGGGTTGAACTAATTCATCTGCTTGGGTGTGCAATGTGAATTTTTTACAGGTGAGATAATTATTTTGGTGGTCAACATTAATAGTCTCTTTCATTTTGTAGATTAATGATCGCTATGAATTTCCTCTTCAACTTGACCTTGATAGAGAGAATGGGAAGTATCTATCACCTGAAGCTGATAGAAGTGTACGAAACCTTTACACACTTCATAGGTATTAACAGTCCAAGTGCTCTTTTTGATATGACATCATTAACATAATCTATTTACTTTTGGTATGACAAAATGCTATCTCAACACAATGCATCCTTATTTTAGCTTAAGGTTAGTTAGCATGGTAGGTCCCATCTTACCTTCCTGCTCCATCGTGACCTATACTTAGAAGTAACTCCTGTTTTTTAATTCTTAGTTGCTGCTATGAATAGCCTTGTTAAATTCTTTAAGCCAACCACCTTGCATGTTTGTCACAAACATGCTGTTGGAATCTGTTTTTCTGCCATAGAGAAATTACTTCTAGCAGGCATGGTTAGTGAAACTCATATTTTTCTTTTCAACTGCATCAGGTTATGCAGCAGGCATTGTTGCCTGTTGTAAAACAGTTATGATTGCTGTTCAACTTACATCCTGTAGTGTTCATGTGAAGTATTATGTTTTTCCATATGTTCTTGTTTTTTGTTTCAGTGTCTTAGTTCATAGTGGAGGGGTTCATGGTGGACATTACTATGCTTTTATCAGGCCAACCCTCTCTGATCAATGGTGAGCATCATTTTCCTATTTGCATCTTGTTTGACCCAGACATGTCTTAGTTAAGTGTATCTGGCCTCGGCCTCTAACGCTCAGTGCTTCTTCTCTTATTGTTCACTCTGATAAATGTTTTCCTCTGCAAGAGGGAGAACAGAAAAAATCATGTTGGAGGATGTACTTAAGTGGATCTTTTTGTTTTGTCAGGTATAAATTTGATGATGAACGGGTGACAAAAGAAGATATGAAGAGGGCATTGGAAGAGCAGTATGGTGGCGAGGAAGAGGTAATGTTCCTAAACTGTATTCTTATCTGTGTATTTGATTAATCATGAACTAATCCTGTTGCCTTGTTCTGGTACATGGAACAGTTGCCTCAGACAAATCCTGGCCTCAATAATATCCCATTTAAATTTACAAAATACTCAAATGCTTACATGCTTGTGTACATACGTGAAAGTGACAAGGACAAAATAATTTGTAATGTGGATGAGAAGGACATTGCCGAACACCTGAGGGTAAATCTTTATTTTCTTTTAGTTGATATAAAAGCTTCACATTTTGCCTGTGTTCTTCCTAATATAGGCTTTCTTAATCTTTACTAATATGGTCAACATGTTATTCCAGATTAGGTTAAAGAAAGAGCAAGAAGAGAAGGAGGACAAGAGAAGATATAAAGCACAGGCCCATCTTTTTACCATTATAAAGGTACCTTTATAGTAAAGTGATGGATTGACCGTATGGCTTTTCCATATTTTCCACTTTTCTTGGTCTGTTGTTTGTGGATGCAAAGGAAGTTAAGTATTAGGTATTGGTGGGATTTGAAACCCGTGACCTTGATCACAAAATCAAGGTTTTGAAGTTGGTGGGTACCAACTCAGCTTAGCTGCTGTTGATTTCTTTGTTTATGGTTTAATAATTATTATCTGTAACATGACTAGGTGGCCAGAGATGAAGATCTTGCAGAACAGATTGGAAAGGATATATATTTTGATCTTGTGGATCATGACAAAGTCCGGAGTTTCCGGGTTCAGAAGCAGACAGCTTTCCAGGCTTTTAAGGTATCGGTTACTCTTTCTTATTTCATATTATTGACGGAGTTGTGTATCATCTTGTCCAGTTTTCAGCAGACACCTTTTCAGTTGATGAATGTCCTAGAAATAACAGGGTTCTAAGTAATTTATAATTAACTTTTTTGAAGGCACTGTCCCCTGCCATGTTTCCTGCTTATAGCTGCTATGCATGTCGCATGCCATTGATCAGGATAGCTGCTATGCACGTTGCATGCAATTGATCAAGATAGCTGCTATGTATGTTGCAGGCCATTAATCAGGATAGCTTCTATGCATGTTGTATGCTTTGTTTTCTTCTTCTTCTTCTTCTTCTTCTTCTTCTTCTTCTTCTTCTTCCTCTTTTATTTTCCTTTTTTATCAGATGTTGCATGACATTAATCAATTCTTAACAGCTGATTTCAGAGGGTTTGGTTATCTCATATTAATGTTGAAGTTCATCTATTCTCTTATATTACCTTTCATTCCCTTCCTGTCTTTGGTATAACAGGTCTTTTTATTGCTTAATGTACCTTCGTCTGTGGAGAATTATCATGAAATTGTTGGCATATCTAACTTTAAGCTCATTCATAGGAGGAGGTTGCCAAAGAGTTTGGCATACCAGTGCAATACCAGCGATTTTGGATTTGGGCAAAGCGGCAAAACCATACATATCGTCCTAATCGACCACTGACAGCTCAGGAAGAAGCACAATCTGTAGGCACTTTCTACTTCCAAATCATCTTGTCTTATTATGCTTTTTGCTTGTCATTACTGAGGCTTCTAATTGAAATATGGGGCTGGTGCATGGCTTTTAGGATTCTTTGCCCCTGCCCTGAATATGTAGGGATAGAAATATTCCTTTATATAGATAGAGAGAGAGTTAGGATCCACTTACACACAAGTTTGACACACTATATTTACACAAAATGTCAACCATTTATCTCTTCACTTTCAATGGTTGAGGTTTATTCATTTTTTTATCATATTTATTAAAGACAATTATCTTTTTCATCTAAAAACTCATGACAAATCTCAACCATTGAAAGTGGAGAGATATATGGTCAAGATTTTGTGTAAGTGTGGTGTGTAAGACTTGTGTGTAAATGGATCCCAACTCATATATATATATATATAGAGAGAGGAGGGATCCATTCATGCATAAATCTTACACACCACAATTACACAAAATCTCAACCATTGAAAGTGGAGAGGTGAATGGTTGAGATTTTGTGTAAGTGTGGTGCGTAAAACTTATGTGTAAGTGGATCCCTACTCATATAAAAACCTAAATATCATATGTATGTATGTATATGTATATGTCTATAACCAAACAGCATTAATGCTAAATTCTCAATTCTCACCCTGTAGTATCAGTGTATCACAATTAATTGTAGCATTAGCCTTCTGTAAAATCAAGCGTTAATTGGGAAAATTCCTTTCAGCTGTTATTTTGACTGTTTTAAAGGGTTAACCAAACAGCAGTAATGCTAAATTCTCAATTCTCACCCTGTAGTATCAGTGTATCACAATTAATTGTAGCATTAGCCTTCTGTAAAATCAAGCGTTAATTGGGAAAATTCCTTTCAGCTGTTATTTTGACTGTTTTAAAGGGTTTTTCATCCTTTGACAGCCAAAAAATAAAAGGGGTTATGTATCCTTTGAACAATCCTTTTCTTTTCTTTGCAAAGATTAACAGAGTGCTCTAAAGCAATGGCCTTTCTTTACTCATTCTCCTTTTGAATTTTTATTGCCTTGGCCAAAAAGAAGCAAAATTTTATTGACAAAAAGTTGGTCTTCCAATTATGCTGCTGGTTCCCTTATTGTAGTGGGTGATATATTTATTTCGATTATTTTATGAATTTTAGATGTGAGAGATACTATTGTAAATTTTGTCATTTATCTGCTCTAAGCTGGGTGATGAAGTAGAATAGATGTCTGTTACTCTGTTTCTTGCTTACAGAATTCATATCATTGTTCCAATTTCTGTTTCTAATCTCCCTGCCAATTTGATATTATTTCTAGCATGGACTAGAATTCCTTATTTTACACTTTTTTAATTGTTATGTTTGAAAATCAAAATCATGCACTATGCATAAGGTGCTTCAGTTCACACTCCAGGTGTCACTGACTCTGTAATGGACTTGGCTCATAGTTTTTGCTGTCAGTCTTTCAGTGCCATTAACATGTTTCATTTGCTATTTTAAACCATTGGTAGTTCTGGAATTCTTTGGCCAAAATGTTCACATTTATGTTCGAAAACTAAAGTTGGCATCTTTTTTAAACAAAAGATAAAAAAATATTGATACTTAACCTTGAAAGCTAATGGTTTTATTTTATTTTTTCTCAATTTCAGGTTGGACAGTTAAGAGAAATGTCAAATAAGACCCACAATGCAGAACTAAAGTTATTCTTGGAAGTGGAGCATGGGCCAGTAATGTTTTTTTATTGATATTTAAATTTCATGAGTACTCTGCCATTGGTTGTCTCCAAAAGGAAAGTACTCTTATATATACTTTTAATGATTGAAAATGGTGATTTAGGATCTGCATCCTATTCCTCTGCCTGAGAAGACTAGAGAACATATTCTTCTCTTTTTCAAGCTTTATGACCCAGAGAAAGGAGAATTACGGTATCCAACTTTCATTTCTCTCTTTACTTTTAAGCTGTCTTTTACTCTCCTGGTTTCTGAAATTACTTAATTGTTTCATGATGCAGGTATGTTGGTAGGCTTTTAGTAAAAAGTTCTGGTAAGCCAACAGAATATATCATGAAGCTAAATCAAATGGCTGGATTTGCTCCTGATGAGGAATTAGATCTTTATGAGGTTTGTTACATCCCTATTCTGTGTTTATTTGCATCCTATATGGTTCTCTTAGAAAAATTTGATCTCTTTTATTTGTTTGCAAACTCAGGAAATAAAGTTTGAGCCTTGCGTAATGTGTGAACACCTTGATAGGAGAACCTCATTTCGATTAAGTCAGGTAACCTCATTTCAATTAAGTCTTGGTATATTTTAGTTTTGAGGCATATGCTGGTTCCCCCGGTAGATTGGGATGACTTGGTATCTCTTGGATTTCTTTGTAGATAGAAGATGGGGACATCATTTGCTTTCAGAAATCCCATCCTCCTGAAAGTGAAGAAGAATGTCGATATCCAGATGTGCCTTCATTTCTAGAATATGTGCATAATCGCCAGGTACATTCTATTGAAAATAGTAATGTACAATAACTGTTGAGACATACCAAATATCTTATTGTTTTTTTTTGCAGTTTGTTCAATGCAAGAATATTTGGGGATGGTATTTCTTAATGTTTGGTGTTTGAATTCTGTAATCCTACTTGTTACAAGAAAAAGAAATCTTCTTTTATAATTCACCCTGAGGACTTAGGATTCAATAATGGAGAGGAAAAGGAATATTTATAATGTTTCATTGGTACTAAGGTCAGATCAAATAATATATTCTCTGTTTTCATGCGGTATAGGTAGTTCGTTTTCGAACTCTAGAGAGACCAAAGGAGGATGAATTTTCTCTTGAGTTGTAAGTACTAAGTACTTTCAGCAGAAGCTTTTGCTTTAGATGGTGGGTTGGTTATGCATTTTTCCTAGATATTCAAATATCATTTCTTTTGAAATTGTCAAGGTCAAAGATACACAATTATGATGAAGTTGTGGAAAAAGTGGCTCAAAAAATTGGTTTGGATGATCCATCCAAAATCAGGCTCACATCTCACAACTGCTACTCTCAACAACCTAAGCCTCAACCTATTAAATATAGAGGAGTGGAGCATTTGTCAGAAATGTTAGTCCACTATAACCAGGTAAGATCACTTGGATTCAGTTCTTGCTATGTTTACTCCCTTTATGCATGTTAAACTCTAGATGATAACTTTGGTGTTTTCTCTTCATTTTACAGACAACTGACATTTTGTATTATGAAGTTCTGGATATTCCTCTGCCGGAATTGCAAGGTTTGAAAAACCTGAAAGTTGCTTTCCATCATGCAACTAAGGATGAAGTATGGACTCTGTATTTATCTCCCTCCTTTCTCTTTCTCTCTGAACCTCCTTTATAAAGGATTATATTTTTTGTTCATTGCCTTTATGCAATACCTTCAAATGGTTTTCAGGTGGTCATTCACAATATTAGATTGCCCAAACAGAGCACTGTAGGAGACGTGATTAATGAACTTAAGGCAAAGGTAAGACTGCTCTCTTGTATCTTAATTGTGAGTCTCATGCATATCTCCCATCCTAGGAGTCCATAATTTGAAGTATTTTTTCTTACCTCTGCTAATGGATATTGTAGTTTCTGGCACCAATAATTAATTTACATCTGTATTTTGCACTATGAAACAGGTGGAGTTGTCACATCCAACTGCAGAGCTTAGACTGCTTGAAGTCTTCTATCACAAGATCTATAAGGTAAAGATGGATTTCTTTGTGGTCCTCTTTCTGAAGTTGGTGATGTGATGCCTGCTGATATCCAAATATTCTTTTTTTCTACGTTAGTGTATCTGTAATTCGATTTCAGAGTCCTATTGGTATTGGACAACTTAATCTTTTTTCCAGTTTTCTGTGGCTCATCATTATGCTGCCTCATCCTTTCAGATTTTTCCACCTACTGAAAAGATTGAGAATATAAATGATCAGTACTGGACATTGCGTGCAGAGGAGGCAAGTTGCCTTTTCATTTCTCTCCCTTGACTGTTATTGCTCAGTCAATCATTTTCAAACTACTTGTGATGCATTTTGGCCAAAAAAGCTAGTCATGATGCATGATACTTTTTTATGATTGTGAGTGCCGTCTTGTTAGTCTTAACATGAGTACTGTGAATTCAACTTCTTTGAGATTCTAGCTGATGAAAGATAATAGATATATTGGGGTGCCTGTCAGTTGTAGACAAACTTTTACCAAGAAGTTCCTGAGAGGATAATATTCTACAAAGTGGAACCTATTTGTGGAAGATATTCATCACTAGAGGTCATTAGTGTGTTTGCACCTCTGTGCCACAACTCAAATTTCTTCAATACTTTAGCATGCCTGGGTGTGTCGACAGTGGGGGTCTATGCAAGTTAATGTGAAACTGACATTATATTGCTTGCCTTTAAAGTCCAAGTGGATACTAGGCATTTTCTTCCTTTTACACCTCTGTTCTGAAATGTCCCAGTCAATTGGCATGAAACTGAGTGGATTAGTTCTGGAATTTTATCTGAGATTACCAGTAGAGGAAAATATCATGCATGACCGGGTAAATTACCACATTTCCTCATTTTCTATTGGTTGAGCTAAACTTTGTTATCTTTTTTGGCTCCCAGATCCCAGAAGAAGAGAAGAGTCTCAGTCCGCATGATCGCCTGATTCATGTTTACCACTTTACTA
Organism: Rubroshorea leprosula; assembly: GCA_020521535.1. Taxonomy (NCBI): domain Eukaryota; kingdom Viridiplantae; phylum Streptophyta; class Magnoliopsida; order Malvales; family Dipterocarpaceae; genus Rubroshorea; species Rubroshorea leprosula. The sequence goes on from BPVZ01000005.1 coordinate 164,733, forward strand.
GCGAGACTGCCCAGAATCAGACGGTATTGAAATGTCTTATATATATCTTTAGCCAATTAGTTTCAAAAAAATTGGTTACATGGCTAACTATTGAATGTTAACACTTTAGGTTCTAATTTATTATTATTTGTTTTGTTAAGCAGCAAGTACAGAACTTTGGGGAACCATTTTTCTTAGTCATTCATGAGGGTGAAACTATAGCTGAAGTTAAAGTCCGGATACAAAAGAAATTGCAGGTTCCAGATGAAGAGTTTGCTAAGGTATCTTCCTGCTAATCCCACTAAATTACTGCTTTTCATACTTTCATTTTTGGTTGGAACTGAAATTTGGCATTTTATTTTATTGAACTTGTTATATTTAGATGTGTGCATGTATGTTGAATCTTGAAATCAGTTTCTCACCACCATCTTATCTCCCCATCTCTTTGGTCAGTGGAAGTTTGCATTTCTCTCACTTGGTCGTCCCGAGTATTTGCAGGACTCTGACATTGTAGTCAACCGTTTTCAGGTTTGTTCATCTGCTTGTGTTTGGTTATGTTATTTTTTTGGTTTGTTCTTTGATTCCTTGGCCAAAAATGTCTGTATACATGATTGTGAATTTTGTTCCTCTTTTAGATATTGGAATTGAATATTAAAATTTTCTCCATTATTTCCTTAGAGGAGAGATGTTTATGGTGCTTGGGAGCAATACCTTGGGTTGGAGCATGCTGATAATACTCCAAAGAGGTCTTATGTAAATCAGGTGCGCTACTATCTCTCTCTCTCTCCTTTGTTACTTGAACTGCAAAACTTGTTTTGAGCCTAAGTTTTATGTTCAATTATCTGGAACAATCGCAGAACCGTCACACATTTGAGAGGCCAGTTAAAATATACAACTAGTAGGCACCATGCCTAGGAGCATATTAGTTGGGGTGGAGATCCCTTGATGTGATGGTAGCATTATAGGCCTTAGAAGCTGCAAAAGTGAGTGGCAATTTCCATGAACTAAGGCTTTGAAGATCATATCTGTAGGTTTAAATGATTGTTTCCTTCGTGTCATATATTTGTTTTTCATGTTGGTGGGAACAGGAGAGGTTATTCACTGTTGATACACCATGCATGAGCGTTTATTGCCTCTGTATGCTTATTGCCTCCGCCTTTAGGAAGGCACCTCTCGACTTGAGAGGTTGCTGGCTTTCCATATACAACTCCAGTGTAATTTAGCAGTGCATAAGGTTTTGATGAGATGTATACCGGGTATAGTTGGTCACTTGGTCGCCCTTGTGTTCATTCTTTTTCCTTCTTTGTGCATCTCATTTTTCTCGGTTCTTACATTTTTGTAGTTAGAAAGTGTTGGACTTAAGAAAAACTGTTATGCTTCCTCCTATTTTGCGCTTATTTTATAATGTATTCGTTCCCTAATAAATTGAAATCTCACCTTCACTGTTATTGCACAGACATTCTTTTCTTTCTCAATGGCAAATGATTTCCATTCTCTCTGATTCTTCTGCTACCAGAGCCAGAAGACACAGCCTGTTTCGCCTTGTAGAAATACTGAGTAGGATTTTAGTAAAAGTATATTGAATCATGAATTCATATAAAATAATTATAACAAAAGAAATTAACAAAATTTATCAAATTCAGTGGCTTAAGGAAAGTTTTACCCCAAAAACTAGTAGCTTCTACAAAAATCAACAGTGAATCTTCTTGCCATTTAAGATGGTAGGATTCTACGTAAAATTATTCCATTACTTGATAAGTCTTTTTATTATAATTTTTAACGGTTTAGATATTCAGACATCTTGATTTTATGCAATCTTAAATATATATATATTTTTTTTTATATATTTGTGTATTTTAACTTTAACTTCTGTGACGGGATTTCTTCTAAAATTGGGTTAAAAGAAACACAAATTTGGAGAAAGATCTTTAGAAATTGTAGTTTTGACGTACTACAAATATAGTTTTATATATCCTTGACAATAATGTTTTTCATATTTCTAAATCAAATTGTTCACACTCAATTTTACAACAAATATAATAATGTTATGTGTTATCTAAGTTGGTAAATTTTTTATTTGTTGAAAAATCATTTTGTTGACATAGATCTCTGTCAAATCGAGGGAAAACAAATTCTTCTCATCCGCTGAAATGATTAGCGTAGTTTGCTGAGACCTGGCAGAAGCAAAGTTCTCTCTTTCATCATATCCCTTGTTAGGATGTTCTGCCATCTCAAGTGTTAGATGATTCTTCCAATCCCTTTTGATTCATCTTTCTTTTGTTCTCTACAAACCCTTTTTTGTTTACTCATAAATTGCTCCGAAACTCAACTACACTTTTTTGCGATTTTCTCCACAATCCCTTCTTGTTCTTCCTCAATGGAAGGGTATCTTGAACTCTCTCATCTTCTTCACATGAGTGGTATCTTTCATAACATCTTCATATTTGAGGAACAATACTTTCTCTGGATATTCCAAACTTGCCTTCCGTTGTATTTCATCACATCTTCATATTTGAGGAACAATATTTTCCATTGGTTTAAATCATCATCATCGGTAAATATTTGAATCAAGAACATGGCCAAAAAAAAAGAGTCAAGGACAATATCAGTAACATTTTTACGCAAATCAATCATCAAGATCACAATGTCATACAGATTACGACATAGGAACCAGCCATGATCTTTTCCGGCCAACGGGGAAGTTGTCGTTCACTTCTGAATGAGAAGATTTTGTCATCTCTGATCCAAGGCTGCTGTTTGAAGACAATGCTTTCTATGAACCTGCGTTGGCTGGATAGCACTGCTGCAACAATAACGTGATAACATCTCTAGAAACTTGAGATGGAAGGGCTGTGGAGGAATAAAAACAAGTTATAACAAACAAAATTACTTTACATATCAATGGAGTTTAGAACGAGGATAGGCGACATTTTACCTACGGTAATATATCTTGGTTATAAGACACGATAAGAAATCAGACCATCAATTGTCTCCACAACAAGACGGTTCATGCGTGTGAGCAGCAGCAAGTAAACTCTGCTTTTAGGCCCTATGACAATCATACATCGTGAGAAGAATAACAAACAACCCAAATATCAAGGATTACTAATAAAATAAAGCCTTTATAAAGAACTATTCAAACATTGCCAAACCAAGGAAACAGAAAGAATCTATTCAATAAAAACTGGACCATGCATTGCATACCCAAATCCAATGATGCTATTTCGTCTTGGAGGAAATAGCTATATCCTTTTGTTTTAGCTTTCTTGTTCAGGCTTGAGTTAATTTTCTCAACAGCAGTAAGCAAATCCTGGAAACACAAAAAGAAGCAACAGAGCATTCAGTGTTAACTGATTATGAAGTTCATTTTGAAGGCCCAAAAGCCTTTGGAGACCATGGTGGGCCTCTGGAAATACAAGATAATGAATAGAAAATGTCACAAATTGTTTTGTTTCAGTGGTTTGGAC
>BPVZ01000005.1:199866-210488 GCA_020521535.1 Rubroshorea leprosula
TACCCCTGTCTCCCTTTCTTGATCCATCTTCTTCCCTTATTTCGATCAATCTTCTTCCTTTCTTTCTTCCTTTTCTTTCTTCCTCTTCTTCCTCTTCTTCCTCTGTGTTACTGGGTTCCCTCAACCCAACTGATCGAGGTTCAAGGGAACCCAGTAGATTTAGATTTCGTTGAACCCAACTTGGGTTTGATGGAACCCAGCCTGGGTTCCTCAAACCCAGCAAATCTGGGTTTGACGGAACCCAGCAATTGGGTTCCACCGAACCCAACTCCACTTTTTTTTTTTTTGGTTATATATTTGTTGCTTGTTGGGAAGAGTTTATGCAAATTACAGGTTGTAAGGGATTTTTGGGATTCTTTTGCTTCATATTTTCTAATTATTATCTAAATGATTTTAATGTTCAAAATGAAAAGAACATTGCCGACGATGGAAAGAACAAAAGCAACGACCAATGAGCAAAAATGCAATTTTCACTGGGTTTCCATTTGCTTGGCTAGGTTAGAAAATTGTACATTTGGGTGTTTGGATGCTTGAATGCTGAAAAAATAGTTTCAATTAGTGTTTTGGAATAGATGTTTGGTTGTCGAGAAAATTTTAATATCTGTTAAGAAAATTTGTTAAGAAAATTTGTTGAGAAATTTGGGATTTAATTAGAATTTCAATTTTGATTAAAATAAATAGTTATAATTTAATGATGATTGGTCAGTAGAATCTGATTTGGTATCATTTTTATGCATATAAGCATTTTGATTTAATTTAATTTGTCATATCATTAAAAAAATATAAAAAAATGTCACGTAATTTGCCACATAATTAAAAAAATATAAAAAATATCATGTAATTTGCCACATCATTAAAAATTATAAAAAATGCCACATGGGCGGAGTTAATGGTTCAAATTGACAAAAGGATCAACGGTTTGCATTTTTTAGAATTGAGGAATAAAAAATGTGTATAAAATACTTTAAGGACCAAAAATGTACAAATTGATAAAGTTGAGGGGTCAAAATAAACATTTAACCTTCACAATATTTGTCAATACTATTTGTCATCATAATATAGTAATAATTTTTATTGACATTTTCTCATCTGACGAAAATGTAAATCGATATACATCCACTTAAATGGTACTACCACATAAATTGTCAATGAGTGTTCACAACAAACATTGAGGATAAATCATTGTCGTTTACTTCGTCTATATCCATAATCTATCTTTGACTGAAGTGCCATGTGATGTGGAGCAGACTTTATCTTTATTTGAAGTGACTGAATGCCATCCGGCATTGCCTTAGAATTCCTTTCCTTTTCTCCATTAGTCAAACAAGTTTCAACTTGAATTTGGCAAAATCAAACTCGAAATATAATTTTGAGGCCTTGGTTCAAAAGCAGCCTTGAGCTAAATTATGAATGAAGCCTGTCATAGACATTTTAGCTTTAGATTTCAAGTTCAAGTATCGATATTGAGATGTTCGGGTTCAAATCTACATCACTTGCGCAAATTGCTAACCCTTGTAAATAATGAAATGAGTCCATCAAGGCCGATATTATTAATCTCATGCTCATTTCTAACTAGTCTACGAGAGACAGAAAATTTTATTTATGTCATGCTCATATCTCTAACCAGTGCACAAGAGAGCATTTTTCTCGACCACGGTTCTTGAAATATCTTATTTGTTCTTGTAATGTTACATAGAAAATTGCAAACCATGCAAGCAATTCCTAGCTTGCTCTTAGAAACATACATGGGGAGGAATGAGCTTCCCTGGATTCATGATATTGTTAGGATCTAGGGCTGTTTTGATTTTTTTCATTGTCTGCAATGCCTCTATGCCGAGTTCCTTTTCAAGATACTGGGAACAGAAAGGAATCAGAGTCAGATCAACAATCATGTTTCCATGAACATCATAAACAAGAAACTCAGTTTTTAGAACTGGAACAACGCTTACTGTATGTCAGAGTGTTAATTGAGTTGTTAGAATAAAGCACAGAACTGATGGACATTACAGTTAATTGTGTGTGGATTAACTTTTGAATAGTGCAAGACAGGCACATGCATGCGATTTAGTTCTAATGGAGTAAATTTTTGCTTGTTCTATGTTATGTTGTCAAGCATGTAAGTTTATACAGTGACGATGCCCCAGAATTTAAGATTGTAAAAGGTAGAACTAAATAACAACACTTGGGCTATCAAAAGAATAAGGTTTGGCCTTGATTATGACTGTTGGACATTGCACGATGGGAATCACAATCTAAATGGAAGAGAGCACACAATAGTAAGGGTAGAATACCTTCATTTTACCCGTGCCAACACCATGTTCCCCAGTACATGTTCCTGTTCATTTATGGTCAAGAGAAAAATTTAGCATCTTTGCATCAGCACTAGTTCAACAATAAGGTAGAATAAATTTAAGCAGTCATCTATCTTATTGCTCTTATGCAAAAGATTAGCACTATTTTCTCATTGCTAAGAGTATAATGCATTTCACGTGCAAAAGACTAGATTGAAAACTAGGGTCATGGTATCATGAAGCATTGCCTAACGCATTATTTGAGGCAGGGCACAAAGAGACAGCAAGAAAAATGAGGAGTGATAAAGTAAAAAGAAAGGACAATAGAGGAAATAAAAGGAAGATATGAAGGGAAGGGCAGAGAACCAGAGGAGGATATGGGATACAGAGAATTCCTTCAAATTAAGCACATCATCATAAAACTTGAAATTTAACCCAAAAGGAGCATGATGGTGGATATATTTAGTTTCCTATAACCCTAATCTATCCTAATCAGAATTCCTTGAAAAGGTAACAAACAACCCTAATATAATTCTAATGGACAGAGAAAACTTATTATATAAATATATGCAAATGCAAGTTAACAAGTCTGTCTTCAAGAGTTCTTCCATGAATATATCATTTTATCTCATTACCGAAACATAAATTCCATGAAAATGTTACAGACCTTCCATTGTCAAAGCTGTATGAACCATAAAGTGGTTAAGCCTTTCAGCTTCCCTCCGCTCTTCTTCTTTGCTAGGATCAAATAGAATAATTGTGTGGAAGTTCCCATCACCAGCATGAGCAATAATTGTGCTGTAAATAATGAAGAGAAGCATTAGAATTACATCAGTTCAGCTGACCGTAAAAATGATGAAAAACAAAAAAACAAAGTATCTCCTAAAAGTACTATTGAGAGCATACCCAACAATTGGTGATGAATTCATCTCTTCCTTGGAACTTGAGATCAAATCTGCAAGGTTAGATAAAGGAACACAAACATCCTGCAGAGAAAGGAAAGACGATATTGACAACCTTAAGGAACCAAAAGGAACAGTATTGCAATTACAAACAGAAAACTGATCTTTGATTATTAAGAAACATGCAATCCTCAGCAGGTAATCTATCACTTGGAAATTATAAAAATTATTATATATTCTCCATAAGCAAAAAGGTATAAAACATCAAAATGAGAAGAAACTATTGTATTAAGTTACTTCCTCAAGAGAAAGAAAGCAGATGTCTTCATCTTAAAGAAGGATGGAAGCAAATAAATGAAATCGTTCTAATTAAGCTTGAAATTGACAGACTAAGTTACATCCCTGCAACTTTAAGCAGACATGGTTACTACAAACTTTCTGCTGTGGTGTGTAACATATTATGAAATAAAACTCTTGGAATTCATTTCCTTACCTTAAAGCAAGCCATTCTAGTAAAGATAAAACAGAGACTATGAATATAAACTAGATTTCTTACATTATGTTAACCCACCGTAATCATTGCATCAAGACCTGGTTTCAATGCAAAGCAAGCCCAAAGTGCCTCTTTCCTTATCTGCAATGACCAAAGAAATGACATAAGATTCAGAAAATTGTTTAAAATACAGAAATCCATGACTCAAACAAGACTCTTGTGCCAATAGATGTGCAGAATTTAAGTTAACATACCTTCCAAAGTTCCTTTTTAGCTGCAGGATCTTCTGCAAAAACAAAATCTGAGCCATTGTGTTCAGATGCAACCCTTTGAGCAATTTGGGTTTGCTCACGTGCATATGCTTCTTAAAAAAGGCAATTAGGAGCCATCATGAGCAAAAAAGAATGAGGATAGAACTCAATATAGCGAAAGACCAAAGTTAAACAAAATTCTTACGCTCAAATTTAGAGAACAATTCTATCCCAGTCTCCAGATAAGGGTAGAACAAAATGTAGCAAAAGGCCAAATTCTTAGCATTTTATTTTTTTTAAATTAATTTTTTAAGAAAAAAATGTAAAATAAAGTAACAAAAATACTTATTGTATGAAGAGATAACTTAATGTATAAAGGTCCCAGGTTCATATCTCCTCACCCCCAAACCATTGTATAAAAAAAAAAAATAAAGTATGCACACGAAGGTTTAAAATAATCAAATTCTCTCCAAATTAAAAATGGATCAAGCATGCAGAAAATTTTGAAGGGAAAAGGGGCCAATCTTACCAGTGCCCACAAATTCAAACATTAAAGTGGGAACTTCAGGTAAATCCTTCCCATTAGCAACATTGACAGCCCTTATTTGTACGTCATCCAATAATTCCACCCTCGAGACCTAATGAGCACACAACATATCAGAGGAAAAATATCACAAGCATAAAACTTACATCTAAAATCATTATTTGAACATTATCCAATAATTCTACCTTAGGACTTAATGAGAACATATAGATATCAGGAAAAAAATTACCACAAGTGCATAAAGTTTGCATGTTAAGCCCCACCTGTATACCCGACAACATTATTGCAATAGCAACATCTGCTGCATCCTTAATTGATGGGAAATTACACATTGCTACCTGTCAGAATAGCAAATCCAAATGAATAAATAATAAAGAGTTGAAATATAAATTAACAACAAAATGGAAGAAAAATCTAGGAGAAATTCTAATTTTGTTTGAAATAATTACAAAATACCAATAAATTTCTTAAACGATATGGAAAAATTCAATTTTCCTTTTTCTCTGTACTGATTTATGGCAGATCATGATGCCTGAAGAGAATTTGCTGAGATGTGTGTCCCTAGAAATGTGAGTCTTCTGACACATGTGAGTCATGACCATCAGATCATGTCTCCTTTTCTCCAGTTCTTAACTCACCAAATGTGTGGAAACCATGGCCTATGTAAAATCAAAATATTCCTACTAATTCTCCAAAGCTAACAAAAATCATAAAGTAGAAATAGCTTAGACCTCACAAGCTACCCAGCCTAGAAGCAAGTACATGGTTCCCTTCTAGATATATATATATATAGCAAGGATGAGGGGACTAGAAATATATATATATATATATATATACATACATAGCAAGGATGAGGGGAATCAATAAGACAATAATAAAGTACATACGTATCCAAACATTATGCCTTTCAACTATAATCAAAGATAGGTACCACTGAATGCTCTGGAAGTTTCTGAAGCCGTAAAGTGACTTCAGTTATTACACCTAGTGTTCCCTCACTTCCAATCATCAAGCGGGTCAAATCATACCTAAAGATAAGAAAAACAGAATTCCAAAACTTAAGAATATAAACAATTAACCTAGCAAGCACATCCAAAAAAGAAAAAGAAAAAGAAAAGAAGAATGGTTGATAGGTAGACCAAGAGGATATAAGAAAAGATACCCTGCAGCACTCTTTCTAGCGCGAGAAGCTGTCTTGACGATATCTCCATTGGCAAGAACTACCTGGGAAGTGCAAAGTGTTAGTAATATATCACTCCCAATAGAATAATAATAGACCAGAGGTGAAATCAGCAAACCTAACCTTGAGATTGATGACATTGTCACGCATAGTTCCATACCTACATGCTAAAAGCAAGATCATTAACAAAGATGACCATATAAGTAATATATCAATCATTTTTTATTTATAAGATTGAGGTTCAGATATAAGTTAAGAGAGGAAAGCATTTAACACTTTAAAACCCCATAAAGAAAATATAAATAAGTACTGTAACAGTAACTTCTTGACATTAGCTTAAACAAAAAAGGAAGCAACTGAAGTAGAGGAAAATCTACAAGTGGATGCCAACTTATGCACAGGAAGAATATTTTTATACCATTTGGGGTGCTGTATCTAGTTGAAACATCTAGAAATGGTTTAAAAAATTTTAAATGGATTTAACAGATACTACAAGTAGATGATGCCGTAGCCGTAGTCTTTCCAGAATAACAATAATCAAGTATTTAACCAAATTGACAAGCTAAAACACATATTGTGAAAATGTCAGGGTTGACATTCAAAATGATAGGACATCTGTATAGGTATCTTATGAAAAGAAAACATTAGAATTAAAGAGCACCCGGGAAAGCAAATGTCCATTATTCAAAGTTTTAAGAACATACAAAAGACAGCATTAATTAATTAAAGGTTTTTAAGATCCTTTTTTTCCTTTTTAACTATCATGGAGCAAACTCAAAAATCAAAAGAAAATGACAAAAAGGATAACAATCATAGCGGCATGACAAGTGGCAACTACCTCACAGCTAAAGAACCAGAGCAACGTGTAGCACACATACCCCCTATGCTTGCACCAGGCCCTGCATGTAAACATATTTGCGTATGATAATATCACTACAAAACTAATAAAAGATAGATATCAATGAGCATACCATAACATAGAATAAGGTATTTTTCAAAAATAATCGTGTATAAGCAATTAAAAAAGCCTGCTTTTAGAATTTGAGAAATCTAAGATTTCCAACAATTTGGATATTAGAAAGAAAAGACAACTAAAAAAAGGAATCACCTAGCAAATTTTTTATTCATTACGTTAGGAGAAACATTATAAGGACAATTTATGGTAATCTGACCTGGGTCAAGAGGAAAAAATAGACCATATGGCTCCAAGTATTCATTAAGCTCCATCCAACCGATTCCAGGCTCAACAACCACATCCATGTCCTCAATATGTAATGCTTTAACACTCTGCAAATTGAAGAATTAGCACAGCCTACACAAAGGGAAAGAAGAAGTTCCAGAATAGAGTTGTGTGTATGTATGTTAAGCTATAGAGATAAGTCCTGGTACAAATATTTTTGTAAAATCTTTTCTGCAAGCATGTCTAAAACAAAAAGAAGCATCTTGCAGAGTTATGCAGTGCAACTAAACAGGACTATGAGTGCTTACTGCAGCATCACCATGGTACCAGAAAACACAACTGCAGTAAGAGGGGAATACCCAGCAAGGCCCAAACACACTCAACCTCACTGCAAACCACATGCATACTTAAAAAGCAGGAAATAAATGATTTAATTAAAATAAATAACATTTTATAACACATGGAATATAATAAAAAATGATAAAACATACCTTCATTAAGGACATGTCAATACAAACACCTCCATTGGGAGACAAGGTGTGACCCTCAATTGACGTGGCTCCACCGTATGGTACAATAGGAACCTGGCCACAACACAAATGCACAAACTAAGTCCTAAAAGTACCTTATATTATTTTTTTTAGAGTAAGGATCCTCTTACACACAAGATTTACACATAAATATTACACAAAATGATAAGTATTCATTTTTCACCATGAATGAATGAGATCTATCACTACTTTTTAGATGAAAAGATAATCAACTTTTAGAAAAATAGGATAAAAAGTGGATAAATATTGCCCATTCATAGTGGAGAAATAAGTGCTCAGAATTTTGTGTTAAGTGTTGTGTTTAAGAGTTGTGTATAAGTTGGTTCTTTTTTTATTTTTTTTTCTTATACCCATGGTCAAGTAAAGCATGCAGAAAAACTAGATTATGAAAAATGTATCAGCTTCATCGTTTGGCCCCAAATATAATATTTGTATGAAAATCTATAACTAACTAAGATTATTCGACCCACAAGCACCAAAGTTGCAATGTAAGTATCAAAGGCCATGCCATAAGCCCATAAAAAGTGGAAACCAAGATAATTAATTGCAAAAGGCTATTTAAGCAGTTAAAGAAAACAGCTGGGAATCTTTCAATTACATAGAAAGAAGGCATGAAACACACCTTATGTTTGTTACAAGATTTGAGAATTTTAGAAACTTCCTCCTCTGACCTGAAGATAAGAATTAAAAAACTGGTGAATTTAGATGATTTCTAATCATATTGTACAACAGAATAAAAAATTGGAGAAAAAGGCTCTAAGATGATGTGATATTTTTCTTAAATCTTTTCAGTTGCTGCTTTTTTTTCCATTAAAAGGTCTGAAAACTTCAATCCCCTCCATAAATCCACAAATCAGCAACGAAAAGTTCCAGCATCCAGACGATTAATTAAGGATCCAAATCCATAACTTTGATAAACAGAAATGTTAAATAGGTAAATAAACTGCTGATCATTGCAAGAACAAGAGGCAGTGGCATACAGTCACAAGAAACTGATTCAGGAGAAATGATCTTGTCTTTTCCAAAACATTTAAAAGCAAATTTACCCAAACAAATAAATAAATAACATTTAAATGTAAAAAGTTCATCAAGTGAAAACAAGGCATGCTGCAGCAGAGAGGAACTAACTTGATGCTTGTAAAGACCACATCAAATTCATCTCACCTTGGGAAAACAACTACATCAGGGATATTAACTGCTCTGTGGAAGCTGTGTTGTGGCTTTCCATGGTAGAATCTCTCATCATAATCCATGGTCATGTTATCCTACACAGTTTTAAAGTTCCAAACATTAACTTTATATTTTTCTCCAAAAGTTTTAAGAAATCATGTAGATTTGACAGTGGTAAAATACTTGACAGATAGTCTTCAATTCATCAATCAGCTCTTGTGGGACTTCCTTGTAAGAGCCTTTCACTACAAACTCAGTGCTACCCTTTCCCCCAATGCTCATACCCCTGAAACCCAAGAAGTGTTTATTGAAAATTAACACAAAAAACAAATTCAAAATATAATCTTGCAATATCTTAGAGAATAGGAAGTGATAGCAGACCAGGAATCTTCACATAGAGAAGGCTGAGATTGGGTTTGAAAAGCAAGCAATCCCAGTGAAGCAGCCAGAGCCAGAGGAAGCAGAGAACTTGACCGTAAAGAGTACGACCCATCGGTTCTTCCGGCATTAACCACAGCTCCGGTAGGTGCGTTCTGAGTACCCAACTGAGATTTCTGGAGATGAGAGGATGAACGGAGAGCGTTGATGAAGTTGGATTTCGAACATGATCGTAGGCGAGCAATCCAGGACGAGAAGGCCATGCTTTTGACCGGAGAGATGAAAGTACCCGAGAACCCCCACAGTTCACCAGCGCTGAAATTCCAGTAGAAGATAACAACACTTCACTTCAGTTTTTTATGCAGCATTCGAGATATGGCAGCCAATGCCACGTCCGTGATTCACTGTATGTTCAACGTTGTCGCTGATCTTACATTGAGATTTCAATTGAAGTCTGCAACAATTTTAAGTTTATCAAGTGAGTCCAAGATCTTTTAAACAATTTCAATGCCATACTTATGTCAATTTTCTTTATAAAAGAATTTAGTTCTTAATTATTGTATGGATTTTAACCTCAATGCTGAAAAAGTCTTGGAGTATTAGTTTACCTTGATTGATTAGAGGATGTATAATGGGGAATAATAAAAAAATTTTATTTTAATGTCATATTATCATAATTAATATTATTTTATATAAAATTATATTTTTATATTTTTAATTTTTAAATAGAGCTCTTAACAGAATATTTCCAACAACTTGAGAATAAAAAAACAAAAACAAAAACCTTTGATCCAACGGCTTCATAGTTGTTGGATGAAAGAAAAGATAGTGCTACGCGTTACAAAGCATTTTTTTACTTTAAAATAATCATAATTAATATTATTTTATATAAAATTATATTTTTATATTTTTAATTTTTAAATATAGCTCTTAACAGAATATTTCCAACAACTTTAGAATAAAAAAACAAAAACAAAAACCTTTGATCCAACGGTTTCATAGTTGTAGGATGAAAGAAAAGATAGTGCTACCTGCTACGCCTTACAAAGCATTTTTTTTTTTTTCTTTAAAATATCATTTTAAAATTGAAATAGAAAAAAGAAAAAAGAGGAGGAGAACATGTTTTATGCAAAGAACAAAGTTTTTTTTTTTTTTAACGGCTCTAATAAGTTAAAGCCTTATTTCTATTTTATTTTAAAGAAGATAATGGAGGAAAACTCTTATTATACATGCTCTTACATAATTAAAAGTGTCATGATTAATAAAAGGATCTTATCTAACTCTACATGAAAGTCACTAATCAGGGAACTCCCTTAATAGCAAAATAACAAACTATATTTGATTTAGAGTCTTATTATAAAAAGTCAAAATACTTGCCACTTGGCACCTATGTCGTTTTTTTTAAAATTTAATCTCCACTCTTATAACATAGGTAGGTACAAAGTTAGGAATTTATGTTTGGAGAGCAAAATTCTAAAACCTTTTATGAGTCATTTAGTAATTTTTATGATATAATTTATACTAATTTTTAAATTAATTATTAATTTTATACACATATCACTTATATTATTTACGTCAAATTTTAAATTAATTAAATATATTTAATTATTTTTAAATAACAGATAATTTAAAACTATTAAATAAATAGTATAATAATATAATTTTTTTTAAATTACATATAT
>BPVZ01000005.1:210588-228629 GCA_020521535.1 Rubroshorea leprosula
TTTCATCATTTTTCAAATTTATATATGTTAAACAATTTTTTTGGACTACATGGCATGTAAATGGCATAATAAGTGGTGCCATGTTAGCAACCAAAACGAATTTCGTTAGTTTAAATAACAGATGTTGGTCAAATCAAACAAAATTAATAGTTTATATACCAAATTAACATAGGATACCTAATTAATAAACCAGTTATTAAATTTTGCCATTAAGTAACTATTTTTATCCATCAAAGTATAATAATAATATAATAATAATCCAAAAATGGATCGGAAAAGGTTAATTGCGTTGGGTCGTTTCACCTCCCCCCACGGGCCACGGCCCACCTCATGTTTCGCACATTCCAAAATTAGATATTGTACACCCAGCTCCACACTACCCTTAGTTGTTCCTAACATATGATTGGCTCGATTCAGGTTCCCTCGCACCTTTTCCAACTAACCCCCTCCGACAAATCACGGCGGTCCATCACCACCTTCAATACACTCATCTTCTCCAAAATATGCCCAGCACCAAATTCGAGAAAATCGCTGAAACAATGAGAAAATTACGCAGAAGAAAACAATATCCAGCCTGACAACAACAAAAGAAATCCCAATCTAGGGTTTCTTAATCCCCTCTCCCTCCTTCCTTTTCTTGTTTGTTTCCCTCCAAATGCCATTCCGGGGCCGGATTTCACCTTTTGCTGCTCCATTTCCGAGGTGGTGGTGATCTGTGAAACACGTTTTGTCTTTCCTTTCCTTTATATAACTTGATTTTTCCCGGGAAGAATTCAACTCTGTTCGGCGGTTGCCTCGCCCTGTTTGATTACACGGACCGCGGTTAGTCTATGTTTCTGTATCTCAGCTTGTTTGTTTGTTTGTTTGATTTTCCCGGCAAATTTTCTGTATTTGAAGATTTGAAGGCTGGATGTTTATGTTGAGAGAAGTAGTAAGAGGAATATTTGTTTAAATGTGTGAAATTTATGTTTTACGGCGAAGATTGTAAGGAATATTCCGGAGGAGGATGTGAATTGTATGGATCGTTAATGATTCTGTTCTTTTCTGTGGTTTTTAGGAATATTCTGGTCATCGGCTGGTAGTTTGAAAGAGAAGGAAGGAGGGAACTTTCATTGGAGGAACTGCTTTTATTTTCGTTTTCATTTTATTTTAGGATTTTGGTTGGTATGGTAAATAGTATTGATTGATCTGTGGATTGGTTGAATTGGATGAACCTTGGTTTATGGAGTCGGAGGTGTTTTCAACTCCTATAGATTTCGTGAAATGTTGCGACTGTGGATGTAGTTGTTCTTTGAACAGCAGTTCCTCTGATACCTGGCTTCGCTCGGTTAAACGGAAATATAATGAGTTTGAGAGTGGAAACCGGTTCTATGTGCCTGGAGTTGATCTTTATTTCAATGCCAGAGTGCAAATTGAGAATGAGTGTATTGCTCTGCGGGAGATGGTCAGTCGTCAACAAGAAGCAATACAGGATCTACAATCAGAATTGGAGGAGGAGAGAAATGCGTCATCTTCAGCAGCAAATGAGGCCATGTCAATGATACTGAGGTTGCAGAGGGAGAAGGCTGAGATCCAAATGGAATCACGACAATTCAAGCGTTTTGCAGAGGAGAAAATGTCTCATGACCAACAGGAGATTTTGGCGTTGGAGGACTTGTTGTACAAGAGAGAACAGACTATTCAGTCACTTACGTGTGAAGTACAGGCTTATAAGCATAGAATGATGAGCTATGGGCTCACAGAGGAAGAGGCTGAAGGTGGGAAGGGTGGGCATAACCTGAGCATGGATGAAAACTTTGATACCCAATTCGATCTCCCTGTATTTCATTATCCCCCTCTGAGGTGCAATACGAATGAGATCCCTGTGGATGATGAAGTAGAAAATGTGGATAAATATGCATTTGATGAGACCCCTCATGCCTGTGAACGATTGAGGAATTTGGAGTACAGGATCCACCAAATGGAGAGGAATACCAGTAGCAGTCAGCTTAATCAGTTGGATGGGGATGTCTCTGGAACAAAGAATGTCATGGAAAAGGTGATAGTTGGCCATTCGCCTAGGTGGCCTAGACATTTCAGGACGTTTTCAGTTGATAATTTAAATTCACTCATGGAGACGCCTAAATCAGTCTCAGATTTTGATTCTTCAAGGATGAACACTACCTCCAAAAGGATGGAGAACGTGACATCAGAAGTAGAGGTCAACTCTTGCACTAGAAAGATAGATCCTGTGTCAGATTATGGAGATGATGCGAGTGACAGGATTTATACAATTGATTCTGTGCATAATGGAGTGCCACATAATGGAAATACAGAAACTAAAGCTGGAGTCGGGATTACTGATGATTTTGTGACCACTCCAAGGGAGTCGTTGAATCTGCCTGAAATTGGTGATCCAGACGTCATGAAACTCTACATGAGGCTTCAGGCACTCGAGGCTGACAGGGAATCTATGAGACAGACAATAATTTCAATGGGGACTGACAAAGCTCAATTGGTGTTATTGAAAGAAATAGCTCAGCAGCTTTGCAAAGAAATGTCTCCGGAAAGACAGACACCTGTGAGGAAGCCATCTCTTGTTGGAGTCTTTAAGTTCATGTCAGTTTTCAAGGTATTCTTTACTTGCAGAATTTACTTTTCTTTTAGAGTTATATATTTCCTTTATATCACTGAATACAGCTTTTTGACTTAGATATGTTGCATGCATTAGTTAACCTTTTCATATGCTACAGAATTTGAGAACTTTGCTGTATTTCTTTGGCTCTCTTACCACTCAAAATTTATTAATTCGTTCATGTTCTGTGTTCAGTGGGTGACATCATTTGTTTTCTGGAGAAAGAGAGCTCACCGGAGGAAGTAAGTGGATCATCACCAATTATTTTTTAAATTTAATTTTAAAACTCTGCATGATATGGTTTCTTATGGTAGATATCTATGAATGGTTAATATTAGTGAAAACACAGTTAAAGTAAAGTGTATCCTTTCAGCTTCTTAGAAAATAATGCCAGAAATCTAGCTTGGAATGCTGAAAGAAAGAATTGCGACTTCTAGACATGCATGCATAGTTGGTCTGTCTGCCCTGAAGCCAGCAGAATTTTTCTACCTTGTGATACTTGCATAGGCATTCAGTAATGAGTAAACTCTTTTAAGTATTAATAATATGTTAAAACTGACGGTAAATCTGATCCAACTGCAGGTACTTGTATGGGATGTCACCCAACAATGTTGGCTTGCTAATGCTTCTAGACAAGGGCCCTCGAATAAGGCAGTGGAGATGTCTTTCTAGCACACAAGTTTGACAACAGGTCATTGGCGTAATGTCTCTCAAGGATACAATTGTAACTGTGAATGGTGAATAGTGAATGGGGATATGGAGAAGCTACCACATGTAATTTTGCATCCTCTTGTGGATTCATTATTTCTGCATAAGTGGGTGTTTTGTGCAGTGTTCTTTGATTTCATTTGGGATTTGAATATATTTTGCTGATTGTGATCAGCAAAACGTGGATGCACATGGTGCTCATAATAGTTTGTTGAGTGTCAGCTTGAGGTATGTGGTTCTTGGTAGTCCTCCTCTCTGGTATATTGCGAGATTTTGTATGATTTCTCTGATGAAATTTGCAGTGCTTATTCTTTCCTTTTTGGTTGGTGAAGAGCGACAATCAACCTTGTTTATACATATCTCTCCATTTTGCCTTAGCAACCAAGCAAATGCGTCTGAATTCACATATTCCGGTGTATTTCAGTGTTGAAAGTAATCGTGGAAAACGACGTGCTATTGTTTTATACATTTCCGAACTGCTAAGATGGCTCTGTTTTTGTTTTTTTATATAAAAAAAAAAGTTTCTTAAGCCGACTGTTTTGTTTGATTCTAAGTACTTCTTGGATGTGGTGCTTGTCCGCATTCAAGGACTGTTGTTTACTCTATTCCTTTTCTGAGTTCGGATTTGGTTTTGTGTTTTTGCTCCTGTTTGGATCTGGTTTTGTGTTTTTGCTCTTGTTTGGATTATAATGTTTCATGGATGTCAACTTTGGTTTCTCTCAAACAGATTAAATTACGAAACCACGAGGAAACTTGAGTGGCCGTCCCAACCCTTTTAGTTTATAATCTTATGATTGAAGCCTTAAGGATGAAAATGACTGGTAGGATGAAAATGCTAATTCTTTGTTTCAACTCCGACTATAGATGCTATGGACAGATATTAACGAACTTTAAGAAAGAGAAACAGAACGGATGTGAGGGGAGGAACACGTTTTTTCGTCGATCATTAAAAAACTTATCTCTCCTGCCTATTAAAAAATATTTTTTTAGGGAAAATGAAAAGTCCCTTTACCCCTTGGGACCCTTTTTCTCGAACTCGAAATACTATAAAAACCTGTTTAGTTATAAAGAAATTTTTTCTTTTAAATTTTCTTATTTATAGGGTTATTTATGTATTTTTATATTTTAATACTACAACAAAAAAAAAATCCTAATTATAAATCTTTTTTCATACTTTTCAAGGTAAAAAGTTTCTCCTAAATTTCTTTACATGGGACACATTTTGATAAAAAATTTATTAGTAACTTTCTTTATATGTTAATTTCTTAAAAAATATAGAAAAGTTTATAGTCGAATAAAATTTTATTACAAAATTTTTTAATTTTTGTACAATACTTTTTAACTTCTATATAATATAATTAATATCTAATCAAACCTTGATACATGATTCATATGATCATTATATGAGTGTTCCATTTACACAATTAGGGTTCAAACCCCTTTGTTCCCATTCCCCTCCCCTTTCCCCAGTTCCCCTAGTACAAAAGAAAAAAAAAATCTAATCAAATAAGTCAATAATGGTTATCACTGTTCAGCAAATTGTTCAAACCACCCAATTTTAAAATTTTGTCTTTTACGATACAAATGCTTTTTAGTTTGATAGTTGAAAACAACTAATAAGAAAAGTAGTTAGTTAGAGAAAATGTACATATAAAGATGTAAAGTTTGTCATTTATTTTATTTAAAAATATAAACTTTTTAAAAATTTAAATTAAATGGTAAACTTTTTGCTTTTCTCTGAAAAAATAAGCATGCAAAACTTTACTCTCTTTTTTTTTTTTTTCTAAATGAGGCTATAAAATTTATTCTGTTTCTATTTAATCGAAATATAACAAAGTTTATATTCTTAAATAAAAAATAGCAAAATTTGTAGTTTTAAATAAAAAATAAAAGTTTATATCTTAATTTAGAAATTCAAAATTTTCGTGTCCTTAAATCAAAAAATGATAAATTTCATATCTTTATTTGAATTTTTCTATTACTTGATAAATAACAAAATAATTGTTTTTTATTAATTTTTTTATTTATTTTAGTAAATTTAGTCTGATTTTTTGACTTTTTAAATATAAATTTTTGATAAAATTTAACATATTATATAAATAATAATTGAAAATTTTTTTATCATCATTAAATTTTTATTTAAAATTTATATTTAAAAAATTAAAAAATTAAATTAAATTTATTAAAAAAAACTTAATAAATTAAAATCAATTAACACACTAATAATTTCAAATACCATAATTAACTATTAAAGTACTAAAGTTTAGATAGCCATTTCCATTCCCAAAAAGGCCTTAGTGGAATATACCTGTTAGCTTGTTGTCAGAAAAAATGGAATATACCTCTTAGCTCGAGGACTTAAAAAACAGGGTCAAAATTTTTATTGTTTTATACCTTCCAGCTGAATTCCGTTCCTTTCAATGTACTGCCAAATGTTAGCTACAAAGAGTTGGTACCAAATTCTAGGCGGCTTGAATGGAGATAGCTACATTACATGACTACCAGGCCAAAATTTTTTTTCTTAAAAAAAAAAGAGCTACTAAATCTTTTAGAGAAAATTATTGTTTTTTTTTTTTTTTAGCATTTACGCAACTTTTCCCTTAAAATGCAGTAATTGATTTTACAATTGCAGCTAGAATAAATTTTTTTTTTTTTTTTTTTTTAGCATT
Organism: Rubroshorea leprosula; assembly: GCA_020521535.1. Taxonomy (NCBI): domain Eukaryota; kingdom Viridiplantae; phylum Streptophyta; class Magnoliopsida; order Malvales; family Dipterocarpaceae; genus Rubroshorea; species Rubroshorea leprosula. Next base: position 216,580 of record BPVZ01000005.1, read on the forward strand.
TACGCAACTTTTCCCTTAAAATGCAGTAATTGATTTTACAATTGCAGCTAGAATAAATTAAAAAGGGTGTTCAGCAAAGTTTTTTAAAAAAACGGTTTATGAGCACTTTTTTCTCTTGAGTTTGAAAATTTTTAGAAGAAAATATTGTTTTTTAGCATTTAAAGAAAGTCCTTATGAGCCATTAGTAAATTTTGAAAAAAAAATAAGCATTAAAAAATTTTCAAACTCAAGATAGTAAAAATCCTTAAAAGCTAGTTGAAAAATAAGCTCTGCCAAACAGGCCCAAAATGTGGTACATTTAAATTACACAGTTCACACTTCTACTAGAAGAAGGTAGAAGAGGTGTCCAGAACATTGGTCCCGGGACTTCTCCCCAGACATTCAGCTGAAAAGGCTTGGGCTGTAAAATGTCAGGTGTAGAAAGACTCAGGCCGGTCTTCTATTTAATCAGGCTTTATCCAAAGGCCTTTTTATTTCCTTTTTTTTTTTTTTTTGAATTTATAGAATTTTTGGGGGTGAGGAAATTAGTAGTACTAGAGTGTAGAATTTAAAATTTTATATCCTAACACCTCTTCATGAAAAGGTTTGATTACCTTTTTTTTCTTTTTTTTAACCAAAAGGAAATTAGTACAATTAACTAAATAGGAACTAACAAAAAAAATTTGTGAGGGTTCAAACACATAATTCAAAATAGGTGATTTATATTAACTCAGTGTTTAAGTCATTAGGCTGGAGTGTGGGGATAAAAAAGGTTTGATTACTAGGCTACTTAGTGTTAGATTTTATCTAAAGGCTTTTAAATATTTAAATAACTAGATAGTTTCAATGGAAAGAAATTGATTTTTTAAATAAAATATTAAATTTAAGTTTATAAATAAAAAATAAATATAAAATAAACTTTTTTTTAGAGGATTGACAGTTGATTTCTAAGTCAATTTTAAATTAATCATATACTAGTCACTTTTGAATAGTAATTCGGAAAACCAAAAAAAAAGGACGTTTTTTTTTTCGAGTTAAACGAAACGCGTTTCTGAATGTAAACTAAAACCCTCGCGGTCTGTTTCTGGGCCTAACCTCTCAACAGCAAGCGCCATTGAACCAGGGAGTGATAGCTTGAGGATGCTGAGTTGCAGAAGCTTGCTGTCTCGAACAATAAGGAGAAAGAAGAAGGATCCCAAGAGAATCAAATCCAACAAAAATATCAAAAATGTTCCCAGAGAGCAGGAACTGCCCAACCAACAACAAGAAGATGAAGACAATGAGGAAGGGTTCAATCTCAAATCCTCAGCTCCATCACACACTCATGGTGTTCAGCCACTGGGCAATCTTTATCTCAACCCAGGTTCCGTCAACTCCAGAAATACTGGTTTAGGTAATCTCCAGACCTTGACTGATGAGCTTGTTCTTGAAATTCTTGGGCTTTTGGATGCCACCCACCTGGGTGTTCTAGCCTGTGTTAGTAAGTCTTTTTATGTTTTTAGTAACCATGAACCCCTTTGGAGGAATCTTGTATTGGATGGTTTAAATGGGAGGTTTTTGTATGATGGGTCGTGGAAATCTACCTACATTACTGCTTGTAACCCTTTGATTGATTTTTCCAGGGTGCTGGTTTCGGGGTTGAAAGTTAGGGACTTTTATTCTGATTATTTGTTTCAGAGTTGGTTATGTGCTAATCTTGAAATGAGACCAGAATGGCTTGAAAGGGATAATATAGTTCGGAAAAGGGGGATTAGTGTTGAGGAATTTGTGATGAATTTTGAGGAACCAAATAAACCTGTATTGTTGGAAGGGTGCTTGGATAATTGGCCTGCATCCAAAAAATGGAACAGAGATTATTTGGTTAAGCTATGTGGTGATGTTCCATTTGCGGTTGGACCGGTAGAAATGAAGCTGGAGGACTATTTTAAGTATTCTGATCAAGTGAGGGAAGAGAGGCCATTGTATTTGTTTGATCCTAAGTTTGCAGAGAAGGTTCCAGTTTTGGGTTCAGAATATGAAGTTCCAGTGTACTTTAGAGAGGATCTATTTAGTGTTTTGGGTAAGGAGAGACCAGACTACAGATGGATTATAATTGGTCCAGCTGGTTCTGGTTCATCATTTCACATTGATCCTAATTCAACATCAGCTTGGAATGCAGTGATCAAAGGATCTAAGAAATGGGTTTTGTTCCCCCCTGATGTGGTTCCTCCAGGTGTGCACCCTAGTCCAGATGGTGCAGAAGTGGCGTGTCCTGTTTCAATCATTGAATGGTTCATGAATTTTTATGGAGCTTCAAAGAATTGGAAAAAGAGACCTATTGAATGCATTTGTAAGGCAGGGGAAGTGATCTTTGTGCCTAATGGATGGTGGCATCTAGTCATTAACTTGGAGGACTCCATTGCCATTACACAGAATTACGTTAGCAGGTACTAGCTTTCTTTCATTTACTTCTACCATGGTTTAGGAAATAAGAAGTCTTCTTAAATGTTATCTCAGAATTTGTACCCATTGCAGAATGATTTAGCTTCATTTTTAACATTGGCAAGGAAAGATGAAGGTATGAAACTCATTGGAGATGGACTTTAAGTTCTAATAGGATTTAACCATTGAATTGATTTATGGTTTCTGATTTTAATCAGCACTGGAGAATGATGGTATTGAGGAAATTTGAACATGAATTGAGCTCCATTTCTCAATTTAGTCTAGTGATGTATTTCTGTTCATAATGAATCAATGATATTCCAATCTGATTAAACCAAAGCTGGAGCTTTGCCTTTTTGATGAATCATATAGCACATGGGTTTATAATTTAGATTTTGAATATCAATGTACTTCTAAGCTGTTACATTTTAGCACTATAACTAGTAATAGTTTGACAAGGACTATGGTAATAGTCTCTCATTTCTCAAAATAATAACCAGGATTTCTTTCATGTTTTTGGAGTTAGCCTTAATATAATACATGCAATAACAAAAGACCATCTTAGGAGTATAAGAGTGTTTGGATTTAATACCTTTTATTGAGATATAAGAAATCAAGCTAGATAGAAGAATTGGAAGGATGGCTTATGCATTAATCTGCTCTTGTAAAAGTGAGGCAAAACTTTCTATGTGTGAATGTTGTTCAAACGTTCTGGTGCATGTGAACTTGTGAAGTATTTAGGCCCAAGAAAACACTTAATGCTATGTCATTAACCAAAATTTTGATAAACTGATGGTATTGTTACTCACGATATCATTGATGATCCAATTTAGGCTTGAGAGAATCTTTAACATTGATAATCTGATGGTATCATTCTTTTATGCTTTTTCAATTTTATGGAGCTTTTACGTCCTATCAAATAGATGTTTCCATGGCACTTGTGGGTAGAAGCTAGGTTTACAGATGTTTGTTTTTTCTCGCAGGAGGAATTTGTTGAATGTTCTGGATTTTCTCAAGAAGCCAAATGCCAGCGAACTTGTATCTGGGACAAAAGATAGAATAAACTTACATGATAAGTTTAAGAATGCTATTGAAGCCTCTTTCCCAGGAACCATTGAAGAATTAACACTGAAAGCAGAGGAGAAACAGGCCCAGCAGAAAAAGGTTTCATTCTGGGATTCAGTGACCGATTCCAAGGTGGGCGGTTTCAAGTTCTCTTTCTAAACGAACACCCACACGAAGACCACCAGGTGATAACCAGACGAGTCAGTCTGCACATTCCAAAGAAAACATTTTCTGGTCTTCCATTTGAGTTCGAAGACGGATAATTATTGGAAAACAGTTTTGAGATTGATTGAATCATTTTTCATGTTGTATTCTGATCAAATGATGTAACATTAACGTCATTGTCATCCACAATTTTTTTAATTTTTGTTTTGATATGATAACCATTACTGAATAATTTATGCACGAAAGCTACAGAAGTACAGATCATTACATGGAACTTCTGTGAAAGGCCAAAAATATTCAGAATCTGCAATCAACCCATCAATTTATTTCCTATTTCTGAGAATCCAAGAATTTGACCTTCGCTTCATAAATGTCTGATTATGAAACATTTAGAGAGTGTTTAGTTTAAGCTTTCCCCAGAAAAAGCATCCAGGCAAATCAACTTATTTTTGGCTTTGGGTTGGTTTGGAAAGTAATTTTTCAAGATCAAAGAGATATAATCGATTATAATAATTTGTAAATGGTTATATGCCCCAAAAATAATTTTTCAAAATAAATACCCTTGAAGAAAAGTTTCCAAGGTTAATAGTTGCTTATCTTTGAATAAAATTGATTATATTGATTTTTAAGAAAAAATAATTGATTATATTGTTTTTCAATTGTAACTAATTATATTGTTTTATTGGGATGTGTGCCCAAAAATTCAGCCAAGTTTAAAAAGCTAGGCTTCCCCAAATTCTTTTTCCAAAAAAGTTCAAACTAAAACCTCCTCAGAATGTCAGAAAACGCATGGAAGCAGCAGTATTGAAGACTGACAATAGTACTCAATCAGAATTCAGAATTGCATTTCCCTATTAAATAAAAGGGCATTGAAGTAGAAAAGGCATTAGTTGATTATAGTCAATAGTCTGTTAATTGAGATTATACAAGGAACAAGTTAAATGCAACTAAAACGAAAACAGAAGCATCAAAGTAGAGAACAAAATATGCTTCTCTTGATAGATATCAAATATCAATAGTCCTTCATTGTCATACGGACGATAGAGAAACAGTGTAGGAACCACTGGAATAATTCAAGCTTTTTAGTAGACCTGAACTTAGATAAGGAGAAACAAAAGTTTCTGAAATACCGAAGGCATTAGTTGTTTTTTGTGAGCTTTGGCTAACTGTTTCTTCAGTATCAGTTTTCTCAGAGACTGCCCCAAGAGCAACATTTAGACCAATGGATGTGCATTCTGTCGTGAAGCTGGAACAAGAGAAATCAAATCAGATGATCAATTGTAAAATTTACAATTAAACGATGATCTCATATATCAAGAAGTATAATGCAAACAAATAACTTGATCCAAAGAAAAGAACAGATTATTTTATACCTGGCCTCAAAGCTTCTCCCTTCAGAACCCATGATTGCACATACACTGCTGATAATCCATGGTGGAAGATATGTATCCTTGATTTCAATGCAATGGCAAACATCAGTACATGGGTTTTGTATGCTGTTACCATTTTTGTGGAAAGATCCTCTATTCAGATCAGCAACATGATCAACTCTTTTTATCTCCATGCATCTAACCTGGAAATCAAAAGTGGAGATAACAATATTATAGCTCCATGCTTCACATCAGGCAGTGCAAAACTGGTGAAGATAACACCTACCTCTGGAGTAGAAATAGCAGCATTCTGAAATTGCATGGGAGAACACAGCATAGGAACATCTGAAGCCGCCAAAAAGGTCAAGAAATATCTAAAGACAATTAAAAGCAAACAAGTCAGATCGGGTAGAGATAGTAAGTAAATAATCAATCAATTTCAACCTGTGGCCTTGCAGAAATGGAAAAGGAACAGAAACTCTGTCCATACCTATAATTTAACAAAATTTCATATAAACCATGTACGTTCTCATTTCCACTAAAAGCCAGCAAAGATTGTGGTGTATTGTCTACTTCAGAGAAACTATTCTGGCGTTGAGCCTGCAGTAATTTAAAGTAAATTCCTGACTGAATTATCAAAAGACAAGAAGCAATACATGCACAATAAAATAATAATAATAATAATAATTGAGGCTGTCACTCATTTGCAAAAGCTGTGACTCTTGAGTTTAGGGTATATATAGAAAAGTAACTGATCTTTCGACTTATGAAATAAATCTTGAGGGCATTCCAAAATGAAAACGACACTTAAACAGCAGGGCAGATAGAGAATCAACATAACACCATCAGATTGTTTTATGAAGTAACCCAAAATATCTTTCATATGACACAGTCAATAATTCAAACAGATACAGCCAAAGGACCTTGATAAACTTCTCATATGAGCTATTCCCCCCCTTTTTTTTCTCTTTTTCTCTTATCAGCTCTCATGTGAACTATCAAGGTAAAGGTTAGCAACTCTGATGCCCCAAAACATCATAGCGTAAGGCATCCATGGTCTGCTCAAGCCGGAGTTTGATTAAAACCAAATGATAACAGACAAACATGGAAATCATACACATCATACAAACCTGGCCCAAATTATGCTTCTCAATTTCTGAGAGCTCCACCAAATCTTCAGTTGTTACTTGCTCTACTTTAGAATGGCAAAGAGGCATAGAGAAACAAATATCCTATTTGATTATCCAAAACAAGCAGAAACATCAGACATCATAGAGAACATGAAAATTAATTAAAAAAATGATAAGTCTGTGATAGCTTATTAAAGCCCACAAAATAATTTCAATTGCCAAATGTTTAGCATGAGAAACAATTCCCTTGAACAGTTGAAGAGCCATATGTTCTGGACTAGAAGCCTAAAAGATAATTTGGGATTAAAACAACTTATATTAGTCCTCAGATTTCAAAAATATAAAGCCAATAATTTCTGCCTGCTTTAAGTTGCTACCAGAAGCAAAAATTTGAACTAGCAATCACATTGAATCAGATGGTAATATGCACATGCCCATGTTAGCTTTTTCTCAATGCTGATATCAGCATAAGTGCACAACTTGCTTCTTAGCAAATTTAATTGCTGCTAGCAATCTGACATCCAAGACCCCAAAGCTAAAACACTTAAATTAGGTAAACTGAAAACAAAATTTGAGAAGTAAACATCCAGTCGTTGTAAGTTGTAATTAGCAGCAGTTAGATAATATTTTTCTTTAATTATGAGGATGAAGAAGAGCAAAAGCTAAGAGTTGCATCTTACATGTTGTTTCAACAATGACCTCAAACTTCCAGTTGACTTGGAAATATAAGCATTGCAAGTGCGCCTGCTGCTTTCCAAATCATCAGCAGCAGTGAACATCACCACAAAATGGGAAGTACATACTAGAAAAAGTCCAGCACAAACCATTATATTAGTTCTACAATCGCTATCAGCAGGCCAAGTGAAAAGAATAAAGATAAAAGCATTCAAAAAAAAATAATTTTTTTCTGAAAAAAAAAGGCATTCAAATTGAATCATTCATCCCAGTGTACATCTCGTAAAACCAAAGCAAACAATTAAAGTGGATGCTATCGTTCACAAAACATGTAGCGATGAGATTAGAAATGAACTTATCCCTGCAATGCACACATGACAAAACCACTATGGCACTATCACATTGAAAAACAAATATAAAAAAGTCTTCAGCAAGGCATAGATGTCTGTAAATATAAATTCATGCACATGTGCCAGCTTATATAAAATCTGGAAAGTGAAAATGCCTCAACATAAATTACTTAGATGCCTCATTGCAAGGGAAAGCAAACCAGAAAAGATATTGCAATGATTCTAAAGTACTCAGCTGGTTAACATTGCAGACAAATAATTAGATTATTGCCTTAGTTGCAAACTAGATTGACATAATCACAGACCACTAGATAGTATGCTTAAGGCATAGGGGTCTGCAAGATGGTGAAATCAAGGGAACTAAACATTTGAAAGGTATTATATCCATAATATAGTTCGTTTCCATATAAAGACTCAAAATGGATACATTTTCTATACATTGTAATTTGCAATCAACTTTTAGTTAATATTAGCACTATTTGGCTTCCATAACTCAAGGATACACACAACATAATTAATTTCCCACCCAGAATTATAATTCCAAGTTTCATAATACTAAAAATAATTTCCATAAATAAAAGAAAGTAATCTAACCAGACAATTTCTGATTATTCTCAAAAGAAAGCATTCACCCCAAACCCAAATATTTTGTCAACTTTACTGCCCCACTCTTAAATGAAAGTAATTCCAATGGCAACACTGGAATTCACTTAATCAACAACAGGATACGGAGGATAGTTGCACTACAGAATCCTTAGGCAGTGAGACACGGTTTACCATAAAAGATATGACAACAGTTCTTCCGAAACATGTAGTAAAGACTTCGAAATGAATCCTCCCACACTCGCTGTCGTTTTCTCAAGAAATCCATTTCCACTGGAGAAAAAGGGAAAATCTTAGTAAGAAAAGGAGGATACAAGAGAAAAGAAGAGGTTTATGTCTGTGGAAGGACAAGGAGGGGATAGAAAAAGGGAAGGGAGGCATCAACTCATAGATTTTCGCAAACAAACCTCCATCTGCTGCTGAGGCCAAAACTGATATGACAGAGGGTGGCAGTGTAGATTGAGGGTAAACCCATGAATGCAATGCTTGTGTATTTAGCATTTGGGAAGTCAGTCTGGGCTCTGAGCTATTGCTAATGTTTTGACCCTGAGAACAGCCAGACTGGGATGTAAACTGAGGTACACCATTATAGGTACTGCACACGATTGATCTATGAAACCTGGTATTACAGAGAAAGATAAATTTATTATGAGACCATCAGATATAAAATCTATAATATAAACTAAGAACTAAAAATAAAAGCAACCGCTTTTGACAACACTTTATGATACAGATTGCAAAGGCAAAAAAAAAGAATAAGTAAATGAAAGGATCATATGCTTAATATAAGATTTTTCATTTTTTTGTAGAATGAAAAGAGAGAGTAGGTTTACTCACCAGTTGACAGAGGACGAGGACACCAACCGCACAAAAGTTTTCAAAGTAAGATCTAGAGGAATCTTTTGGCCAGGCACATTGAATTCAGAGCAAAATTTTTCAGTTGGGGAATGATCATCCAATCTTTCAGAAGGCTCATTGGGTAAGCTAGAAATTGGTTCATGAGCAGCTAGTCCTTTTAACGCTTTATCCTACAAAGGCAAATCATGGTCCATGAGCCAAAGACATAACTAAATTAATTATAGAGAGGTAGGACTAATTAGTTATACCAAGTCAACAGCTGGCAAGCCTGATGATCTTTCACCACCTGAAGAAAGCAGAGTAACACTAACAAATGTACCCTGATTACACTTTGCAAGTGAACGTTGGGCAGCTTGCCCAGCATCATCCTTACAAACATCAGAAGAAGCAACAGAATCCTCTTGCCTGCCATACAATTATACAAAAGTGATAAAAAGTAAGGACAGTCTCCCTGTTTATGAGCCAGATATAGGATGCCAGGAGGGAGGCATACCCTGGTTGTTGTCTTCTCTCAGCAAACAAATTTGAAGATGCAGAAATTTTCTGCAGGCTGAAAAGTTGCTGAGCTAAACCATTTTCCTGATAATAAGTAAAAGATCATAGGACTAATTATTAATGAACTAATAATGCATAATATGCAAATCCATGCCATCCAGATGTGCCAACTAAATGCTGAAACCATATAAAAAACGCTAAACAAAATGAATCATTTATGTGGAAAATGGAATAACCTTGTCATTTCCATTTTTAGTCGGCATACTGAACCTGGTTTTCTTGGCAGGATATACTCCATCCATGCGGGTGTCAATGTATCTAGGAACCCTAGGTAGATCTGGTTTTCTGGAGCCACTATCCATCTGACTACTACTGCTGACAGATAAAAAGGTTATTAGATGATTCCAGATAAAAGAAAAATATAGCAGAAAAGCAAAACTTACCTTGGAAGATGAGACTCATCATCTTCTATAATATTTTTCCTCCTTAACTGCTCTCCCTGTCATGCATTCAACGATTATAAGCCATAAGACTTCCTTTCCAAATTGCAAAGTAAGAGTTAAATTACAAGTTATCTCATTTAACATTCTATCCTAAGAGCACTAAACTAAATAATGGAAACATTTTAAAGCACTAAACTTCTGTGTACAGATAAGATATACCTACCAAACAAGCAAAGCAGGGGCGTGGTAAAATGAATAAAAATCGCATTCATGGATTAGGTCAGATAAAAACACAGCATGATCTAGGAAGTATAAAAAGTTATATTGCCACTAATTTATGAACATAATGTGAGAAGAAACTAAACTTCAGAGACACAAAATTATTTTGTCTCTTACATAACTTTCCCTTCAAAGTTGAAGGGCAGACCATAACAGTAAACAATTAGAATGAACACAATAATAACAGATTATCATTCTGATCCCTTTACATTCATATTATTCCCTATTACACAAACTAGCAAGCATGTAAAGGTGCTGATAGTCCCCATGTGCATGGTTAAAGTTTAAAACCAAAATAGTGAAACAGAATGCAATAAAAATTAGAAACTTACTCTAAGTTCTGATGGTGTTTTCCTTTTAGTCATTGGTCCAACTTTGAGAGTATTTCCACCAATTTGTAGAGAAGGTAATGTCGCAGGTCCTGCTACCTTCGCCATATTGTTATCCTGCAAGTAATGACGAGCAACACCTTTTGATAGGCCCATTGACTTATCAACATCGCAATATTGACTTTTTTTTATCCTACCAGTTTTTATGCCGTTTCAGAATAAATTAGAGGAATAAAATGGCCCATTTTAATCACCTGAACAATGACGCCAAAACAAAGAATTATAAACAGCCCCCATTCATCAGGTTGACAGCCTCACACCAAATTTTCATATTTCCAAGTAAATCCCAGTTTTCCAAAAGACCAACAATATTGTACTAGAAAACTAAAGCTAAAAACTCCCATGCACTACACTAGTCTTCAATAAAAGTTAAATCGAATCAGAAAACATGCTAAACTCCCTCGTCTTAGCAGATCCCATCTTACCCACAACTAAAAGAAGCAAATCATCAAACACAATATGTGCACTTCACTTTGCTGAAGCCAAAAAAAAAAATTCACTCATTTGTTTTCGTTCATAGCAGCATCACGACAACAAAAATATAGACATCTAAACCAAATCTTTTCAGCATCCATTTTGAAGAAAATAAAAGAACACAGCAAGTAATCCCATAACAGGATTCGCATTTCACAACAGAAATCATAGTACGCAAAACTTCAACCATATAAACTAAAATCGCTTAGAAAAAAAATCTATATCTATCGTGTGATCAAATTCAACTCTATCGTATACTAGAAACGAAATCGGATCAATACCTTACCTATGTCAACAAAACCTGTCCGGAAAAGGCATGGAAGAAAACGAAACAGCCGGCGGAATCAGAATACAAGGTGTATCCTACTCCGGCGGTTAAGTTAATCTATGACCGTGCCACGATTTGCCCTAGATGATCGGAGTATGGGCAAATCGCCGGAGAGAGGAAGAGTGGTGCTGAGGGAGGGAGACGGAGAAATCGCGGTAAAGAAAGAGTGATGGATTCAATTGGGATTTTGGAGTTTTAATTTTGGTTTGAACGATTTGGTTTCCCTCCTGCGATTGACGACGTTAAAGTCGTTGACGGCGTCAGGCGGCCCTTTAATGGGTTAGGCTTCTCCTAATTTTGGGCTTGTATTTTGGGTTTTACATGGGCTGGATTTGAACTTTTGAGTAATGCTTTGTCCAAGTCCAACAATAATCAATACCTACTATACCTCTTTTTTTTTTTTAAAAAAAAAAAATTTGGCTCATTATCTTTTTACACACTCCACTATGTTTACAACTTAGTCTAAGATTTCTTGCAGAAGAAAATACAGGTATAATATTTGAAGTACAATATAACATCTTATTTTTTAATTAACACTTTTAATTTAAGGGTTACATGTGATATTATAAATATTTACTTATTTATTTTCACAATTGTAAAATAATAGATTTTTTTTATTTAAAATTTATGCTAAAATAATACTTACTTTTTCACATTTTGAGGGAGATAAATATTTTATTCCTACTTTAACTTTATCATCATCCCTTAATTTTAATCATTTATTTTATCATGAAAGGCCTCTTTCTATTTATTTCTTTTTTAAATGATAAAATAGGTAAAATTAAAAATTATCCCTACATCTTTGCCATAAATATAAAATCAAAATATATCTATTATTCTGGAATGAAGAAAAAATCAAAATGCATCCATAATTTTGAGACAAAAACAGTAATCTTAAGTTATATTATGTAATGCACAATACGATTGAGATATTGTACTTGTAGCATTGCCATTAAATAAACTTTTAAATTTATAATAAGAATTATTTTCATTTTCTTTTTAAGGGGGGAGAGGGAAGGGATGCCT
>BPVZ01000005.1:239000-250599 GCA_020521535.1 Rubroshorea leprosula
TTTTTATAAATTTCTTTTTCACTCATTTTTATTATTTTTAAAAGTAATTTTAAAATTTTATCTCCAATAAAAATTTAAATTTATAACTCATAAACAATACTAAAAAAAATAAAAACTCCAAAAAACTCCACCAAACATATCCGTGTAGATCAAACTCTTAGAGTTGTACTATGAAAATGAATTATTTTTCATCAGGACCTATTGTATTTTTTAATCAATAAAACCTGAAATTAAATTACCTTGTATATTATTTTTATTTTAATTAATGGGTATGCCTACAACTGAAAGGCTTTAAAATTATGAAAGCCTTTTTTCGAGACGGTTGAGCTATGCCTAACAGATGAAGTTATGATTACCTAGAAATTTATCAAGATTACATGATATTATTTAAAAAGTATTAATTTGATATAATTTGGTTGTTAATAATAATTAATAACTAGTAAAATAATTTTTATTTATTACTTAATAAATTAAAATTAATTCATAAAACTGATATTTTTAGGTGTTATAATTTATTTTTTAAAAAAATTAAAAATATCAATCAAATTAAATTATGATTAAACCTTCAATTTGGTCCCTCAATTATTATATGGACCATTGATTTGATTCATAAATTAAAAAAATCTTTAATTTGGTTTCAAATGTTTACCAATTTGATCCCCAATTGATTTTTTCTTATAAAAATAGATGACGTATCTCATTATTAACATGGTACATGACTATTAAATAATAGTTTTTTACTATCAAATAATAAATATGTCAATTATTTTTTAACAAAAAGACCAACTTAAGGTCAAATTGATAAATAATAAAAATTAAATCAAAGATTTTTTTAATTTAAAGATTAAATCAAAAATTTATACAATAATTGAGGAACCAAATTTAAGATTTAACTTTAAATTAATGTAATTTATGTAATCTTGACAAAAATGGTAGTCGCTATAGGTGGGCCCCTCATAGGATGACTACCTTGTCCTTGTTAATAATTTTTTATTATGAAGCCCCACATCAAACTACTAATCACAAGTTCAGACTTCAGAGGAAATGGGAGAGTCATTTATGGGTCCCCCAAGCGTAGACAAATCTTTGTTGTTGACAGCAAAATTATTTGACAATTGGACCCTCAAGTCAAGAATTGGTCCCTCATGAAGGCATACATTAACCATGGACTATGATTCATCAACAGTTGTCACTGAGCTAAGAAAGATTTGAGACTTTGAATAAACATTCCAATTAATTACGTCAACATGCGGGACAAATTGTGTGGCTAATATAGCTTGTTCAATATATGTTAGGTTTACATTTTAGATTATATACCCTAATTATCACATATTCTATTATAAATCCCAATTATCACATTTTCTATTATTTAGCCTTCTAGTACAGAAACCATGAACTGGATATCCTACAAAAATGGTGAGGTTATGCTTTTGTTTCCTTTCTTCCTTTTTCTTGTTTATCCAAAGATGGATTATAAGACTTTTTAGTTGGAATTCAAATCTTAAGATGAATAAGAAAGGTATAAGATAAAAGAAGACTATCTTGAGTTAGATAACCAACACTTTTATAAATAATATAATGTTTATTTGTATGTTACTTAGTTTTCTAAATTAAAGATGTTTTGGTTGCATTAACTCTTGTTTTGAATTACAAAAGAGCCTTGTTGATCCTTGTTGCAGCTGAGGATATTGAAGCTGGCGTCTACAAGAAGAGATTTCAAACAGAACCGACGTTGCCAATATATCTGAAGGTAACAGTTTTTTTTGGACATGCAGGTCTCTCCCCTTCTCTAATCCACAGCCACAGCTTCTACTCACAACCTGAAACCTGTATGCATTGTGTGGATTGATTGGATTATTCATCTACCTGGACAGGCAAAAGGATGCAGAATTATACCGATCAAATGCGATTGCAACCCCATAGAACATGGCTTAGCATAGCATGGTCAGGTTTACTTGTACAGAGTCTCATATTCCATGACATTTATGTACAAGACTCTTCCCTTCTTTCTAGGACTTAAAAACTTGTACAACTAAACAATTTTCAACAAGATTAATCTAGTGTCTCTAGAATCCGCAGTTGGTCTCTAAATGAGGGCCTTTAATTGGAGGAAAGAAGAGTATGGACAATCTGAAACATTCTAACGTTCCTCCTGGATGAGGAAATTTTGATATCATACTAGGATTCTGTGTTTGAACTGTTCCAGGGAAGTTGGTAGCAATTTACTCAATGTCTTACTTTTTCTGTCATGGATTCTGCAGTTTACGGATGTCACGTACAAGGTGATTATAAAAGGAATAACAACTTCACAGGAGAAGGATATTTTGAATGGGATTACCGGTTCTGTAAATCCAGGGGAAGTCCTGGCACTTATGGGACCTTCAGGAAGTGGCAAAACAAGCCTTCTGAATCTACTTGGTGGCAGGTTGATTCAATCTACTGTTGGTGGTTCAATCACATACAATGATCAGCCTTACTCCAAGTGTCTGAAAAGCAGGTAATTTAAGAATCAAATTTTTTTACCCTGAAATTCTTCCAGGGTGTATGAAGATCATAATAACATGAAACATTATGGCAGGATAGGGTTTGTGACTCAGGATGATGTGCTGTTTCCTCACCTGACAGTGAAAGAAACATTGACATATGCAGCTCGCCTCCGGCTGCCAAAGACATTGACAAGACAGGAGAAGGAAAAGAGAGCCATTGATGTCATTTATGAGCTAGGGTTGGAGAGGTAGTGTCTTGCTTTCTCTCTTGCTTTCCTCTTTGATTTGAACACCGAGATTAAGTCGAAAGCAAACACTAATACCATTTGTTGCAGATGTCAAGACACAATGATTGGTGGCTCCTTTGTCAGGGGAGTATCTGGTGGAGAGAGGAAGAGGGTTTGCATCGGTAATGAGATTATCATCAACCCTTCTCTTCTGTTTCTTGATGAACCAACCTCTGGACTTGATTCTACTACTGCTTTAAGGACAGTTCAGATGTTGCAGGACATAGCAGAGGTGTGTGAAGTAAAGAGTTCCTTACAATCTTATCCGATGTCTAAAAGCTGAAGCCAATTATTTATTTCTTACGACTTCTCTCAATCTGATGGCAGGCGGGGAAGACAGTGGTGACAACAATTCACCAGCCATCAAGCAGGCTCTTCCACAAATTTGACAAGCTGATCCTTCTGGGAAAAGGCAGTTTGCTCTACTTTGGAAAGGCATCAGAAGCAATGGTGTATTTCTCATCCATAGGATGTTCCCCTATGATAACCATGAATCCTGCAGAATTCTTGCTAGATCTTGCAAATGGGAACTTAAATGATATTTCTGTACCATCAGAGCTAGAGGATAAAGTGCAGACAGAGAATTCGCAAAGCGAAACAAGGAATGAGAAGCCAACACCAGCTGTTGTGCATGAGGTAATGTACCCATTTCTTCAAGCTTGCTTTGTCATTAACATCGATCATCAGGCTAACCATGCTTTTCTTTGATAGCAGTATCTTGTGGAGGCATATGAGACAAAAGTAGCAGAGAAGGAGAAGAAGAAACTGATGACTCCTCTTCCCCTAGATGAAGGGCTAAAGATGAAAGTGTCTAGTCCAAAGCGGCAATGGGGAGCAACCTGGTGGGAGCAATACTGCATATTATTCACCAGGGGAATCAAAGAACGAAAGCATGATTACTTCAGCTGGTTGAGAGTAACCCAAGTTCTGGCTACTGCAATCGTCTTGGGATTACTGTGGTGGCAATCTGATGGCAAAACTCCAAAGGGCCTGCAAGATCAGGTAAACAACTGATGTCTAGGAATAAATGTCCTTTGACATCTCACCTGGCTCTACTCAACCACTCACTAGAAACTTTACAAATTGCAGGCAGGGCTACTGTTTTTCATTGCTGTCTTTTGGGGATTCTTTCCTGTTTTCACTGCAATCTTCACATTTCCTCAAGAAAGAGCCATGCTAAGTAAAGAAAGAGCAGCAGATATGTATAGGTTAAGTGCATATTTCTTGGCTAGAACTACAAGCGACCTTCCACTGGACCTTGTGTTACCTGTTCTTTTCCTGGTGGTTGTCTACTTCATGGCTGGCTTGAGACACAGTGCTGGACCCTTTTTCTTCAGTTTGCTTATTGTTTTTCTTTGCATAGTTGCAGCTCAGGTATGTAATCACAGCAATTTTCTAACTAAAGAAGAAACCATAAAAAAATCATAACTGACATGACTAACCATGGCTGGCTGCCATGGCAGGGACTTGGACTAGCTATTGGCGCTTCGCTGATGGATTTAAAGAGAGCCACCACATTGGCATCAGTAACTGTGATGACATTCATGCTGGCTGGCGGCTATTTTGTTAAGGTAAGAAAGCAAGTTCCGCTCAGCATTAGAACCTACAGAATGTGTATAAAAAAATTACAACTGAAGTGTGATTGATTTGTTCATGCATATATGACTTGAGTATTGCTTTCAAGCGTTGCTTTCAGTACCTGTCATACATATCCAGGGGTGGATATATCAACTGACAATCTTGAATTTTGCAGAAAGTTCCAATATTCATATCTTGGATCCGCTACATGTCTTTCAACTACCACACCTATAAGCTCCTTCTCAAGGTTCAATATGAGCACATCAGTCCCACTATAAATGGGGCGACAACAGACACTGGCTTGAAGGAAGTAGCTGCCCTAGTAGCAATGGTTTTTGGCTATCGGTTCCTGGCATACCTTTCTTTGCGGAGGATGAAGCTCAACTGTTGAGCTTAAAGATATAAGAATGTTTAAAGAAACATGCATCAGCATTGGCTTCTGCTTGCCATTGCCCAAGAGTGCTTCTGAAAGGCCTGAGCTTTGCATTCATACAAGGAAAATAAGCAAGGAAGGGAACTGGATCTTTCCGTTTTTCACCTGTAAGAATCTGTCTATGCTCGTAATAGGCAGTAGGATAAGTGGATTTTAATATCTGAAGAGCTTTTGCAAATGTTTCTGGAAGATCACAAACTGATTCCATTACTCGGTCTTACTAAATATTGTCTTCTCATTGTAACGAAACATAATTAATTATGAATCTCATCAGAATTTGGGAATAAATTTCTCAATCCAAATAATTGAGATTGAGGGTGCCAAACAGTTTCAAGGTAAATGATCGAATTGATGATTGAACTATATGCTTCAGTCAGAGATATAGTTTCTATATACATTTGTTTCAGCCTTAGAAACAAGTTGAGATAAAACTCAACGAGTCAAAAACTGATTCTTAGCGATTATTTATGAAACACCTCAACTTGTTCTCAGTTGAATTCTAACCTCCCTCAGAAAAACTCAGCAAATTTATTTGTCTCAGCCTGAAAACCAGCAATACAGGAATGCTTGTCTGGCAAAATACTGATATTCTGTCTTGTACTTTTTGATAGAATATCTTATGCCAATGTCCTCAGCCAACCAAGCAAACGAAGGAGAGCAGAATCTAGTACAGGAGACTTCTTCTCAAGACCTATAGAGAAACCAAAGGAAAAGCATTTTTCTTCGCTTCTAATTTTGCTTAGTATAGCTTTAACAGATGTTAAGAAGATCTATTCTTAGATAATACCAAGCCCATTTGGAAAAAAGCCTCTTACCAATATCAGCAGCTACTCGATGAGCGCACATTACTCCTGAAAAAGCAACAGCTATAACACCTTGTCCTGGAAAGCAGCTATCGCCAACACAGTAGAGACCCTCTATTCCCTGAAAATATAGTAAGAACGCATTTAATAATTATGCTTGTAAAGTGATGCCAAAAAAAAAATTATGCTTATAAAGTTAGTGAAAACTAATAATTCCCATAAAAGGGCAAGTACAAGTCACTATTAAACTCACTGTTGTATTAAATGGCATTCCCAATAAGCCCTTGGGAGTTCCACGCGGCATTGGTCCATAAGTACCCTTGTCTCGAGCCAGGTACCTTCTGTGTGTCTTTGGTGTTCCTACCTTTTGACATTTAAGTAGAGAAAACAAATCATGAAGAGCTCATGGTTGCATAAATTTTATGTAGATTGCAGCCTACTGGAAAGAAATCAAGTTCCTTCTCTTTACTACAGAGTATAAAATTTGCATCAAGGAGAAGAATGGGTCCTTAAATACAACAAAACATGTTAAATAAACATGTGGGCTGTGGGCCTAAACGTAACATGAGAACCCAACCCAAAACCATTGGCATTAGGTTGAGTGGCCCATCTATATTTAAAAGTTCTAAACCCACGAGTTCTTTCTTTAATTTCCGGAGTGAGACTTATACCCACTTAACATTTTTCAAATGCACATTCATAGAGGACTAAATTAGAATCATGAAGATAGGCTGTACCTCCTTAAAAACGATGGATGATTTGAGACCTGGAAATAGTTTCTTCTCCAACCTGCTAATGATTTTATCTGCAATCATCTCCTTTTTTGCCTCATAATCCTTTTGAGGAAGTCCCTAATACAGCAAGAAACAGTTCATTACTTATGTTTTAAATGTTAAATGCATCTATAATCCAGCTTAGGTCTCAGACTGGGAGCAGGGAAAAGAAAACGTGGAGTAAGGATTTTGTGCATGGTAACTAATATAACCTATAACTTCTAGATTTAATTGTGGTGTAAACTTACCTCCCAGTCTTCTATAGATGAAGTTGTAAATATGTGAAGAATATGGCGCTCCTTTGGAGCTAATGATGAATCAAGAACAGTTGGAATACTTAGAAAGATACTCCCATAAGGCTCCTCCAATCTCGTCCAATCATCCTATAGAAGCAAAGAAGATGCAACACATTAACCAAACTTTTTATTAAATGCCTCAGCTGCATATAAAATGACGCTCAATTTCAAGGGTTGAGAGGCAAATTAGAAAAGAAGAATACCTCAAGGACAAAATGGTGGCAGTCTGTATCCAGTGGAAGAACCTCAGCTTTAACACCCATATGGATTGAAAGAAAAGAAGGAGCTTTAACATAAACTTTCTGAAAATTCTCTTCTTCTTTTGGAAGGTTTTCTCCTTTCAACAGCTTTCCTACAGCATTACAATTTACCATTACAACATGAAAGGAAAAGAAGATGCAATTATCAACTTGAGTAATACGATGGCAACCAGCTCCTTGCCAAAACTAACCAAATGTGTCCCATCTAGTAGCATTTGATATTATGGTTTGGGCGAAAAACTCCCTTCCGTCAGACAGCCTTACTCCGACCTGCAAAATTCAGTCTAAACTAACATAAACAGGGAATAATTATTGCTGCATGTAGAGTAGAACTACCAATCATATAGGGTTTGGCATCAATTAATTCAAAACCTTTATTGAAAATGAGGAGCTCACTTACAGCCTTGCCATTTTCAAGTAAAATCTTAGCGACATTTGACTTGTAAAGAATTTCACTACCCTGATCAATGAGGCCTTTTGCTAAGGACATTGCAATCCCACCAACACCACCAACAGGATAGTTAATTCCCCCAAAATGCCTGTCACAGAGAACCTGGAAGAAGCCATATTAGAAAGAAAAGAAAACTGCATAAAAGAAAGAGGCCAATAGCTACTTAGAAAGCTTACCATGCTTGCATTGATCATTGGTGTCTGTAAAGCATTAACTGTGCTCACAATGAAACACTGCAGAAAAGCTTCATTATTAGATAATTTTGCAATAATTTCTTTGTTTTTCTCAGGCTCTGTTATTATTTTTTCCTTTTTTTTCTTTTTTTTCCCTTTGTTGGTGATCGGGAATGACTTTTCACACCTCTGCATCTATGAAAGACAGTAACTGGGGATCCTTTATATACTTCCGAGCAATGTCTCCAGCATTTTGTGGCAGATAAAAGGCTGCAGGTAATAAAAGCATCACAATATGTGGGTTACAACCAAGACTTTCGCAGTTCATCGGCAAATAATAACTTCAAAAAGAGAAAGGTCAAAAGGCATGAAGGATTAACATTTAATGATGACGCAATCACATGTTTATAAAGATAAAAGATCAGCATTCAGGATAGTCTAAAAAATGGATATTAGAAAGGATAGGAGAGATTGAAGCCAAAAGTGGAAGCATTTTTTCTTTTTCTTATAAAAGAAAACCTCAGGCTTAAAATTTCACATAAAGCATTTAATCTATTACAATAGTTACCTAGTGTCAAGCATTCAAGAGGCTTCTGAAAGAACTGTCCAAAAAGGTATACAGGCTCCTCAAGTGACTTTAACTCTAACGAGTTCAAGGCATTGAAGATCTGCCAAAAACACTTCCAAGTTAGTAAAAACTGGAAATCATGGCTTAAAAATTAGTGGCCAAAAACCTTGAAGTAACAGTCAACCAAATCAGAACAGACCTTCCAACATTCACCATAGAATTTGAGGATTCCTTCCTTTTCATGTGGGAATTTACTGGTAAGTTCTGTGATAAATTCACTGTATTCTCTATGTACTCGAACAGAAAGGTTGTTGGGTAGATGGAAATGGACAGTTGTCGGGTCAGGTATCACCTCCATCTGACATCCTACTGCTGCCAAAGCTTGGGTTATCAAATTGAGATTTCCCTGCCAAGAGTTGAGATTTCAAATCACCTAAAGATGACTTCAACAAAACTAAAATGGAAAGTGATAGCAATTGAACATCTGAAGAATTAAGCATAAAGTAAGTACAAGAACCTGTATGCAGGTAGTTGTTATGTAATTGAACGTCTGAATAATTCTTCAACTTAGCCTACCAATGTTCAAGAATTAAGCATTTCTTTTGTTTTATTCTGATGGGAGAACTAAACATTCTTTACCTAGCAAAACATAGCAATTTCTAGATCCAATTCAGTTCTATAATGGTCAAGTACTGACTTGTTCTTTCATCATAAACCAGTCGACTATTCACTACTTACTGAATGTATGCCAAAAAACATCATTAACACTTTATCCATGCTTAGAATCATCACAACCTTAAACCCTTCCTCTCAAACTTCCAGCAAAAAATAAATTCATAATTCAAGGAACAAGCAAATTAGTGAAAATAAAAACTTACCTTTTCACTGAATCCAAACATCACAGAAGACCCTACATCAAAAGTGTATCCATCCCTCTCATAATACCCTGAACTTCCCCCAGGAATGACATACTTCTCCAGTACCAGAACCCGAGCTCCCTTGACTGCCAACTGCGTAGCCGCAACCAATCCTCCAATCCCTGATCCAATAACAATAGCATCATAGTTACTCTTCCTGCCGTCTCCTCTCTCCCCCTCAATCTCCGCCAAATTATCTACACTCAGCACGGATTTTAGCCTTGAAAGCAGACCCCTTTTCCTATGACCCACCTCACAATATCTCATTTTGGCACTACCAATCTCGTTACCATCAAAATTAGAGCTTTTCAACGGGCCCCTATAAGAAAACTTATCCCAATTCTGGGCATTAACCTGTTTAATACATGGAATTTTCTGTTTATGACTAAAACCACCCAACTTCCTCCTTCCAAAAGAGCTGGAAACAAGCTTTTGACAACCCCGATTCAAGGTTTTTGAAGAATCAAAAGACTGAGTATGACAAAATTTAGTATTTTGAGAATTGGGAATTGAGGTGATGAATTTGGGGATGAAGCCTGATTCAAGGGTGGAAAGTGAGTAGGAGAGAATCATTTTCTTTCTAATTTTCTTAAAGTTGCAGGCTTTTGGCAAGAAAGATAGTGGGGTTTTGTAGGGTTATAGATAGTTGGTTTAGAATTTAGAATTTAAGTGGGTGGATTGTGATGGATTCCCAACCATGATCCTTTGTTGTTAGAATGAGATGAGGACAGGGTGAGACAATGTTAGGAGCAAAAACAATGGCCTTTGTAGTCCACCTGGATTGCTGGGTTCTTTACTGGTAATTGGGTTTTGTAGTTCTGTCAGTGAGTAGAGATAGTGTCACCTGCGGGTTCTCAAGAAACTGGATTGGCATTACCAATTTTATTGAAAAACGATGTTTTGCCGTTCGGATAACCTAAAATTGTAAAACATTAGTAATAATCTCCTCCTATTATCACTTGTAGGACTCTTTTTTATTGTTATATTAAAAGTTAACTATTTGATATTACAAAAAACTTAAATCTTTAATTCGTTTGCTTGTATATTTAGATTAAAAAAATAAAAAAATTAAAAAAAAAGGAAAGAAAAAATTTTAATTAGTTAAAAATTATTTTTTTCTTCTTATTTCTCCCGTTCTAAACATATTATCAATTATCAAAGGCTCTTTTAATCTACCAATAATTCGTATTTTTTTTTTTATTACATCGAAGGGTTGGCACAATTTAAAAATAAAACAGAGTGTTTGAACGGTTATTTTCCAGTCCAAAGCCTTGTAGGCTGTGTTTGGTTGCTTGCTGCTCACTCTGCAAATTGCTTTCGGATTTTCCGTTGAGTTTATCCATCACTTCCTTCAGAATCCAACTTCCTTCACAAAAACCTCAAAGTCTCAACCCCTTGAATGTAATTTTTGAGAATTGAGATATTCTAAACAGTTGCCACTTCATGCCATGTACATTAAATCTTTTTTTTGAATCACAACAACCAAACATATCCTTGAAGTTTATTTAATAATAAATAGAAAGTTACTCTTTCTATTTCTTATCATGTGTTTTTAGTCTTTTTTTCATCAAGACAAAAAGAAAGTTTTTAATTAGGCCTAAAATAGAAAATTTTTTAATTACTATTGAATTTTGGGCTAACTAAGGTTAAAAAATTATTTTAAATTTTTATATTTATTTAAAGATTTATCTATAATATTATATATATATATATATTCACTTGTTTAACTAAACACGAGAGATGAAAGCTCAAAGCACTACTAATGTTGTTAGATTAAATAATTAGGTCATAATAACATTTAAGTAAGGATTTAATATGTAAAGAAACTATCTTAAATTTAAAAGATTAATCTTTTATATTCATAAATATTCACATATATAAATCTCTTATATTAACTCTCTATTTTCAATATAAAATTCTCTTTGATCATATATAAATATATAATATTACATAATATTATAATTATAACATTACCACAAATTATTTCTCCCAAAAAATTAAAATAAAGATAATTTGGAATAAAAGAAGAAATAATATTTAAAAAGTAACTGTTGAACCATCCGACCGGCGAGTCGGTCCGGTTCTCGCAACACGCCTCTCTTTCCCTTTGGCGTCACAAAAAAGCGCCAACGAATTTGGATCTGATTCTCTCGTTTCTGTTTTGCTCGTAGATAAAATTCCATCGTCTGATTTTCTGCAACATAGAAACGAAAGGTCACGAACTTCCCCCCTATCGCTTCCTCCCTCCTCACTCTCGCTTAGGTATACCTCTTCGCTTCCTTCATCTCCCTCTCCATATTCTTCTTTCTGCATCTCTTCAATTCCATCACAGGCGATTTTGAATTGATCGGGTACAGTTTTCCTTTTCTATGAATCTTTTCTTCTTCTTCTTCTTCTTCTTCTTCTTTTTCTTTTTCTTCCTTCCCTTTCCGATGATTCCATTTGTTTTACCTGTTCTTGTTTCGATTTCTCATTTGACAAATTATCTTCAGTTTATTGTAAATCTTAATTAAAGTTTTTAGGTGATTATTGTCATTTCTTTAGATTATCATCAGTTTCTTTCTTTATAAATGA